>JAWUZG010000053.1:6235000-6247500 GCA_036785705.1 Acanthornis magna | reverse complement strand
CAGAACACTTGGGCCTACTCAGGGAACAGCTGTCTGTGCTGGGGTGGAGCTGAGTATTTGGGGAATGAGTAAGTAGAAGTAGTTGCTGTAGCAGTCAGGATGGAGAAGTTGAAGAGTCTTCTGTTTAGAAAGAAGAGATTGTTTCTTAAACTAGGGCATGGGAAAAAGCAGCAGGTCTGGGAGTTAGTTACTTGAAATCTCTTTGAGACAGAGAATAAGGAGTGGCACTGAAGGAGGTAAGGAAATGGCAGTGCATATGAACAGTGACATAGTAGGGAATGGCATCAGATTGAAAGGGAAGTTACATAAATGTACTTAATCCATTCAAGTTTAAGTTGAAAACTTGATTAGAAGAGGTGGTCTCGGGTGCAGGCAGGTGAGCAAAGCTCAGATGGCAACAGGTGGGGGAGGTAGGTGTGGGTGTCAGTGACATAAACTTGGAAGAAGGCACATGAGAAAAAAAGAAATGGCCCAGTCAGAAAGCAGGGAAGAGAGAAGGGTAAACATCCTTGTGAGGGACTCCACAGAAAATTAGAGATAGTAGAAGAGTATTGTAGCAAATGAAATAAGGAACAACTTAGCAACAGTAATGGTAAAAATATAGATTCTTGGAGCAATTAAGTGATCTTGGCTGCTCTCCTGCTGAGGCACTGGCATGGATACATTGTTAGATCTGGTGGGATGGAAGCACAAAATGGTTATCTAGTTGGGAGCAATTGTCATATTATTGTTCATATGCTCTGAAAAATGTATTTAGCAGTTGCTGCAGCCAATTGTCAAATGCTAACTTAGCCATTATCCTCACTTTTTATGGCTCAAAATATGCGTCCACATTATGGATTTGTGTTTTGAAAACCAGCAACCTATCACTGAATTTTTATGGACTTCTACAACCCAGTGTGTTCTGATAGCCATATTAGATGTTTTTTATACCAAAATCATCTTATCCTTATCTTGCCTATAATCTTTTCCCTAATCAATTCCTCTTATTTTCTCAGCTAAAATAATCTCTATTTTTTTAAATTTTTTTTTTTTTTTTGGTGGGGGGATTATGCAAGGGAGGTTAAATGCAGTTGCTGGTCCTTATTCAGTGCTTTTTAGCCAGTTTTGTGCTGCCTGCTCTCTGCTCAGCCATTCCGGTGGGCAGGAAGATACCGCCTGCCTCTGCAGTCTCTCAGGCACACTCCTTTGTGGACAGTTAGAATAGGGTGATGCTCTCCTGGAAATTTCTGAGGCCATGTGAATGCACAGGAGGGACAGGGTCGCTGTTAAGAGCTTCACTTCCTTTTGCTCTTTTACAAACTGAGCATCTCTAACCATTCTGCTTAACAAACAAGTCCTGTTCTCTTGCTTCCCAATTTTTATTGTCTTTAGAGGCATATTGATGTTCACCTGCCCAGATATCTTTACAGCTACTAATGAAAAAATACCTACATTAACAACATAGACACAAGTGCACCTTGGGATGAATGTATTATTTATAAAGACTTACCATCACACCCCTCACAGTTACATTTTATGCTGCTTGTGGGTGTACTCCTGTGTCTTGTTGGCAATGCAATTAGTTGCACTGTGGGAGATTCCCAGGTTCAAAGCCAGGCATGTAAAATCTATTTCACCCCCTTTTAATATGTGGGTCTTTTTGTAAACGAAAAGAAAAAATCCAAAATCGTGGCACCCCTTCACAAACAAAGCAGAATAACACTATTTGTGAAAATCCTTACAAAGTCAGATCCAGCCTCTGCTGCTGCTTTTTATATGTTACAGCTCAGCACAGTTGTACTAGACCAGTACTGCTCTGCAGGTGGAAGTGTGAGGGCCATTGAACACTTTAAGTTTTTCCAGTGGATCACAATTACAGAAACATCTGTGCTAAATAACTTTGTGCAGATGCACTGTGAAAATTCAGTGTTCAATAGCCCTCAACATTTCTAATTTCTTACTTGTGGTGGTGTAGTTTAGAAGTTGCACATTGGGTTGCAGTATAAAGCATATTGGAAACATTTGTGAAGGGCCTTTTCAGAATGCTTATGCTGCAGCGAAAGTGCTCCCAAGCGCTTTTGTTTCTTTATTTAGACTTATTCCATTTGAAAATGGACAAAATGCATGCTAAGGATACTGTTGATCTAATGCTGTGTGAGTGCAGAGGTCTGGGATGTTGGTTTGAAAAAAACTAAAATCAGAATTTTTTTGGCAAACTGGGGACAGTAGGGAGACTTGGAAAAGCTGAGTTTTGAAACTATTCAAAGCTACAATGAGATCATACAATTTGAAAAAGTTGAATGCATATGTTTCTTCAGGAAACACATTCCCTAATTCCATTCTCTTTCTCCTAGGTGTTCTATACTAGAACAGCAAGAACAAACTAAAATATTGAGGAACACAGGAGTAATTCTGTGAATGGTTTGGATGGTTCCAAGCTTAACTTCTGTAAAACAACTAGAAGGTCTAAATGCAGGTAGTGTTTTGCTGCTCCTTTTTAAGGGGTTGATTTGCTCTTTAACACAATCCATGGAAATGCTTTCAACAGGCTTTGCTTCCACATTCAGTGGTGTCTGCAATACAGGAATGATTTGCTGGAATCTTTTTCTATGAGACATCCACTGAGGGACTTTTAATACTTTTCTCCTTCATCAGGATATCTATGAAATTGTCTGGACTGGAGTTGACTATATATTTCAAATTTAAGCCTGGTCTGTTGGGATAGGCAGCAAAGGGACAAGTCATGTGCTACAAGTAGTGTGATATTTATCCTCTGTTCCTCATAGGCTGAGCTTATCCCATATCATGGCAGTCAGCCCAGCTCAGCAAAAGCCACTTCCACTTCATTTCTCAATGTCTGATTTTGCTTCCATTGAAGTTAATGGCAAAACTCCCACTGTCTTCAAGTGCAGAGGGATCAGATATTCAGAGAGGTTGGCTACACTTTTTGTGCTTTCATCTACTTGGAAGTCAAATTTTGCACTTAACTTCTTTTGATCTCTTGGAAAACTCAAGCTTTACTGATTTTCTCCCAACTATTTCTGTAGCTTGATGATACACATTTCTGTGATTTTACTGGTTAGGTGGAACTAGTTATTTCTATTTTATGTATTGGTTCGTAGAATAATTTTACTTTAACGGAAGGCTAGAAATTTGTTTCCCTGTGGTCAGATTTTGTTGCTGTACTTTAAATCACTGCAACCTTTCCGTGGACTTAGGCTCTTGTTAACAAAGGTCATAATGACTGGCCATACATAATTATTTGTGTTAATGAAATACTTGGCTGCATTTATGGTCCATTCAGAAACAAGTATGAGTCTGATAGAGACAAATATGTTTTTCAGTGTGGATTTACATACATTTATGGATTAGAATCAGGCATTCCTCCTTTTATAGTCAGTGTAGGTTTAACTAGGTTAAAAGGTTTTCCTGAATATTCATCCAGACATTTCTTTTGAAATAAGCTTCTGGTTTAAGTTTTGCACAAATTAAAAAGTACATAAAAACTGGAGGAGGAGAAGAGAAGCGAGTTGAAAAGAAATGAAAAACTAAGTATATTTAAGTTTTAGGGCTTACAAACTCCCAAATTTCAGAGCTTTGTGAAATTAAAAGGTTAGCTATGAATAACCACAATCAAATCTTTTCTTTTGTCCATATTTAATTCAAATGAGATTGCTCCATATTGACTTCTAATGCTAAAAGGCCACCCATCATGGAATCCCTGCAGCCAATGAAGCAAGCAAGTGAATGCTTTCTTAAATGATGCTAATCAGTCCAGAGAGGCCTGCCCTCTATCCCCATCAGTATTCTGTAATTCAGATGTGCTGATAACCTGAAATTGAATGTGTCAGTATGCAGACATGTGAAGAAAAAAGGAAACTAAAAGGCAAAAGAGGCAGCTATAGAGACAATGCCTGTTTGATTTTTTTTTTTTTTTCCTTTTAAGGGAAAATAAAAGGAATAGTTAGTAGTTGTTCTCCAATGCTTACTGAGTGCTATACAAGAACATACAGAAAATTCATAAATAGGCTAGATGGCCAATTTCCAGATGGAGAGAAAACTAAAAAAAATTACCAATAAAACAAAGAAAAAACCCCAACAAACCCTAGATCACAAAATAAAATGTCTTTTGGAAAGATAATACCAACTGGTTAAAGTATTTCTGTGTACCTAAAATGGCTCCAGTCTGAATGCCTTAAAAAGAGGGCTCTCTTACCCTCTCATTATCCAGCAGAAGTCAGTTGCTACATCTTTTCTGCATCTTGATTTTTCCCAAAATTTAGATTTCAGCTGTTTTATATCACATCTGGTTTAAATTTTGAACAGACACTTTCATGTCAGATGCAGATTTTCTTCCAAAAATTGACATACATTTGCTGTTGTATTAGACAGTGTTGTATCAAAAAATAGATCAATCTACTTTTTTTTTAGCTTCCTTCAAGATAATAATTATATAGCTTTCTGAAATAATTTTTGCAGAAACTTTGGGTCTCCTTCTGGCCTGTTGTGCATGTGTAAGCAGAGGCATACATCTGAAGGCAGAACTGGGTCCTTTGTTCTTCAAATGTTCTGCTGCTTCTCATAGTGTATGTTGATGACGTTGCTTCAATTTGGATTTGACCCTTTGGACTCGTACTCAAGTTCCCCCTTATATTTTGCAAAAAGAAGCATTGCAATATATGTTTTAATGACATATAAATGTATAATGTAAAAATTCTATGTCATATATGTTTTTTATTATGTTAGTCGTGGAAGATCTTTTCCTGACTGACAGCTTCTATCACAAATTCATCAGAGGGAGGAATAATACTAGTGGTAGTGCAGAGTTGAAAATTGGGGCACAGAGAGGAGATGTTTGTTAACTAAATTATACTCATACAGTTTCCTTATAGGAGCTGTAGTTGGTGATGCTGTTGAAAGCCATTTAGCTTTTCTTGCCAATAGGTTGCAAAGGAGACAAGTGTCGTCATCTCCATTAAGAACGGGGAAATGGGGATATTGGGAAGTGGGATGGCTTGTCCAGGTGTAGTGAGGAGGTCACCTGGCAAACCAGGGAAACCGGCATGGTCTCTTGAACAGCACAATCGAGCAGTTGATGCTGGCAGCCCCTCGTGCTCTTCCCAAGTGCTGGCGGTGTCCTCAGAGGTGCAGCAGCTTGTGCAGCAGCTGTGCTGTGCCTGGGGGACGCTCAGTGGCCAGGGGCTCACCTGGCCTGCAGCTAAACAAGTATATGGCTGTGGGTGATTGTGGTGGCCATGACTCAAAACTTAACACTGAGGAAACCGATGAAAAAGGAGCAGTTCCCGCCTTGAATGTTGTATTTGTCACTCTGCAGTTACAGGGCACTGACAGACCTTGTTGTAGGCACAATTGTTTGAGGCTACTACTGAACAATAATATTCTCTGATGGAAAAGATGGTTCTTTTCCAATTTTAGTTAAAGATTAGTGTACTTTCCAGGTCTGACTGAAAGTATTTTAAAGGTTTTGGTGACTGCTTTAGCCTCCAGAGAACTCTGGTGTGCACTTTTGCGTTCCTCAGTGCCCCCTCCCCAGTGGCCAGCAGGTCTGGAGCAGGAGTGGACCGAGGCTTTCATGGCTGACCAGCTCTGCTCATGGGACTGAGCTGTGAACAGGGCACCAGATTCCTCACAGTCAGAGGACAGGTTCACATTGACTTGCATGTGTATGGCCTGATGCTCCCACCATTAGCCTGATTTTCAGTGTGCTGAGAACTGCAGCTTCTGTTAATCAGTGGGATCTAAGTGTAATTAGCGTTTACTAAGGGACCACTCAGATGCCCTGCTGCCATGGCTTTCCAAGTCTGTTGATGGAATGGAAAGAGACCAAGAACCAAACCCTGTTTTCTGGTCCCCTGTCTGTCACCAGGAGATTAGAGGCTAGCCTGAACAGGATGGAAATGACATCCTGAATTTTAATTATTTATCTGTGCACTTTTTTATATCTTCTCATTGCTTGGATATTTCATCTTATCTTAAAAATATTTATTTGAAATTGTCAGTGATCAAAGGCTGGGAAACAAAACCGAGCTGGATATGATTTTTTTTTTTTCTTTTGGAGGAAATTGGAGTGTCAGGATAATTCTAGTGTATGCAAACTTTACAAGATGAAGCCAATCCAAATGTTACATCCTTAAGCTTCATAGTAGAAGATTAAAACTAACATACATATATACGATCAATTTTACCTACCGTGAGAATTCAAAGATAACTGCTATATCTTGTTTTTAATTCAAATTAAGTGGTTTTTACTTGATCATTTTATACACACACACACGCATGCACTCCCTCACAAGCACACGTCTGTGTACTGAATTGATAAAGAAAGAACTCTGGTTAAATAATCCACTTTTGTCTGACAACGGAATCAGTTATAGAGGTGCAAATATGCAGAAAGCTATTTGGAAATGCATCCTCGTAGTTGTCAGGTTTTATTATGCAGGAAGGTGTCATGTTTGTTACGAAGCTGAGTGCAGATGGCAGAGTGGAAGAAATGGATCACTAATTTTAACAATGATTAATGAACAGAGATAGAAAATGAATTACATTGGACTATCGGAGGCAAGAAATATTTTTGAGAAAATTTTGACTCATCTGCTGTGCTGTTCTCTGTAAATTATTTTCTGAAATTCTATATGTTGTCAACAGTTGACTGCATTTTCCATTACTGTCTATTTCTGTTCTTAAGTACTTTTGTGTTATTAGAGATACATAATTTAAAAATACCAATACATTCCTGATTACTTAGAGAAAGTATATGTAACAGTATGAATGTTCCAAAGGCTCTGGCCACAAATGTCCTGTTTTATAATACTTTCTCATTCTTCATCCTTTTATTGCTACATTAGAAATATTTAGTGACATTTTATCCTCTTATTAATAAAAGGAGGTGGTTGGGATGAGGAATCCTTCTGTGTTCTTTATAAAAATAAGGAAAAAATGTAGACGCAAAGTTAACAATAAAATGCAGCCAAGTGGGTTAACGTGGTTTTAAGCTTACAGTGCTGATTCCACCATTTGTGATTTCACAGTCTAACTGGGAAAAACATACACACAGCTGCTTTTTAAATTGCTACCACCCACGTGCTCCCCTCCTTCACTATAAACTCTGCTGGCACATATGTGCTCCCCGCACTTACCCACGCGCTCAGTGGCCGGTCTCGCACATCCCGGGCTGCAGGGGGAGAACGGAAGTTGCCACTAAGTTATAATTTGTTGTTTATCCTTGTTTTACAACCTGCTGAGATGTGCAGCCTCCCCAGCTAACCAGAGCCTCTCGCCGCTCGGATTCGAGGGTTGTGTGGGGCTCGCCCGTCCTCAAAGGAGGATTAGTTCTGCTTGGGAAGAGATGTGTCCTCACCCCCACTTCCTTCCAGTATTAAAATGTATATTAAATAGAAGAGAAATGCAGTGACTGAAACAGAATTAAATGTTTCCATTGTCAATTATGTAGAGGTTCAGAAGTTGAGGTAAAATAGGGTCAAAGGCTGTCTGGGTCTTCAGCAGTGCTGTGAGGTGTTTGCAGGGGGAAGAAGGGAGCAGAAGGGGTCTGATGGGTGAGGTGCCTCATGCTGGTGTTGCTGCTCTCTGGGAGGCATGCAGGTGAACTGTGTTAGAAGTGAGAGGAACCCAGGATAACCAGGAAAACAGTGCCTTGGCGTTTTTGGAAAGCTGCCTGGCATGTGTACATAAAATCCCAGGATGATTTCACATCCTGGAAGCCTTTTCATGGCATTGTGCTGAATCTCTCCTCTGGTCCCCAGGGCTGGACAGTCTCCTGTGGTCTAGCCGTGGGTGTTGGAAGGTAGATGGTTGTGTTTTTTCTGTGTCTCTAGGGTGTTTGTTGTGTTATTTTGGTGATCATCACGCTGGTAAGCTTTGGCAATTCATTGGATGTTGGTTAATTGCGGTGCTACTACCTGATACTACACATGAAGCAAAGCTTAGACCTCTGTAACAGGTTTTGTTCCAGGCAGAAAAGTGCCCCTCTTTACATTTCATCTGAATTTGACCTGTCACTTCTCATTAACCATGTGTGGTAGGTGACTATACTTCAGTCCACTGCTGAGACCTCCTCCTGTTTGATGCTTTATGTTAACATGGTCGTCCCTACTTTCTGCTGTTTAAGGACCTGATCCTTTTACTTGTGTGAAGAGCTCATTCAAGAAATCTCATTGATTTCAAGAAGACTGTTTGTGTGCAAAAGAAGTGCTTGGCAGGATTTAGTCTCAGGCAAGCAGCTTTATTGCTAGAGTATCCTCTTCTCTGTATGCAAAATGATATCCTAAAGATTGCTTGCTGTTGTGTAAAAGAAAACAATAACTCTTGGGGTAGGTGTAAAATTATTCCATAAATTTGTACACTTTCCACATAAATGATCTCTTTTCTGCAACATTTGGCTATGGTAGGAGATGCATCTTCCCAAAGAGAGACATTGGGCTAGCAAGGAAATGGCAATTCCATGTCCATTGCCTCTTTTGCAGGCATCAGGCTCAATCCTGTTGCTGCTAAGTGTGTGGTACTTGTGATTTTTAACCTCAGAAGCTGCAGGAGAAGTGTGGTTTGAGAACTTCAGACTCAGGTTTCCAGGAGCTTTAGTCATAAATACATATATAAGATACTCATGAATGATTAACTCTATCTAAATTGTGCTTACACTTGCAGAAATACCTGAAAAATGCCCTGCTATTCGAAACACATCAGGGGAAATTTTCCTATAGCATTTTGGGTTGTGGAATACAGAAAGTTATCTGGAGTAATTTGAACTTTTCTCATTGGCTTGCATTTGTGCCCAAGATTTGCGATTTCTTCCGTATTCTGTTTCAAGATGTGCCCTAATATTGCTAGAAAATGTTAGAGAAAATTTAAAGTGACTTTATGAATGACTCTAACTCTAGCATTTTGCATGTAATTATGGTCCTGATGGGAACATACTTTAGAAAAACAGCTACTGGAACAATACAAGTCCTGCTCAGGTTACGTAGCATATGCTAAACACTGCGAAAACATACCCTGTGCTTTAGTGAACAAGGTAGAAATGCTCCTGGGAGCCAATTTAGAATGTGACTTAAGGCACGTGTGGCTTTTTGTCTGCGTTTCCTTTGGCAAACTGGTGAAACAGCAATGGTGGCTGGGAATCCCTGGTAAGCCCCTGGGATTGCTGTGCCCAGACCCTGGTGAGGATGGGCAGTTGTCAGCTTTGGACCTTGCCTTTGTTTTGGAAATTTATTTTGCTCTCCTGCTTCTCTTTGTTTTTGTGTGGCGGAGCTGAGTGTGGGATGTGGAACTTGGACAGAGGGACAAGAGAAATAATGAGGCTTTGACAAGCCACTGCTATCACTACTGTAGTACTATTTTCCACCTTGGTAATAAACAGTTAAAATGTCTTTTTTTGTGCGTGTGTGTGTGTGTGTAGGATCAATATATATGCAGTGAAGTGGCTGTGATCAATGTGCTGATTTAGGTTTTCAAAATTTCCTGTTTGATACTATAGTTCTACTTGAATATGTTACTATATATATATAAAGGCATGGTTTTGTGCTTATTAAGACATGTTATTTAACTGAATGTTGATAACATTGCAGACATGAGGGTATGGGTGTGAATAGAAATCCCCTGTGGTCTTTCTTAGACCTCAAGTGGCTCGTCTTAATTTCTTATGGCATCTTATTAGTTGAAGCTAATGCAAGTAACCTTAACTAAATTTTGCTTCACTGTTATATAAAAAGCAGGGAGCACAATGAAAAAACCATGTTTTTAAAGCATTAATTTTAATTTCCTGACAGTTTATGTGCATAAACAATTGCAAAATATTTGTGAGACCGACACCTTGGTTATCACCATTATCTTGGCTTTAACTTGAAATACTGGGGAAGAAGAGTTTGGTTTGCATTGACATTGATATTTTCCACTTGAGTGCTTCTGTCCTTATGTTCTTCAGGGAATGTGCAATACTGTATGTTTTAGAACATTTAATACATTTATGCAATATATACATGCAAACTAAGGTGTATGTATAGATGTTTGAAATATAAAATATTAACACTACCATGAGCTATACCATGATCTAGAGGATATCTAGGAGGCCTGTCATACTTCTATTACTTCAGGTAAATAACTGATTGACCTTTGTGGTGTGCTGATACTTCACTAATCAGAACCTGAAATCTGTATAACAACACTTCATTTACTTGATAGACAAAAGAACAATTGCACTTGAAGTAATGTGATTTCTAAATAGACACTGCCTGTCAAAAATAAATGCATTAGAAGTAAAATGTAGCTCAAGGAGACAATTAGCAAACAGAGGTGACACTGTAAACAGGTGCACCCATTATTCCCAAAGCTTGTGGCAATATATTCACATCTTTTAGACTGATGGAAGATCATGTGACAGTTTGGTGAATTATCTATCTGTATCATCTGACTGATGAAGCCTGCTGCAGTTGCAGATCATTTAAAAATGCATCTCACAAATTACATGGTAGCTGGGAAAAAATGCAGGTTTTTCTGAACAATGCTTTTCTAAAGCTATGTGCTGGAATACCTAATTTTTCTTTGAAAGGATGTAGACCATTTCATTATGCTATGTATACAGTCAGTTAAGGTTGTGCAAATTCATTACAATGTTTGTTAATCTATAAAACATTTTCTATTCCAGTTTTAGTGACATTGAATATTTTTTTATGTGCTATTTCTGAAACATTTTTTCCTATGAGCTGAAAGGGAATAACACATTTTTATATAGACTTCTTAAATCGCTACTTATCAAGGAAGATTTGAGATGAGAACATTTGACCTACATCTTTTTGTGGGTTATTGGATTTTTTTTCTACATAGAAAATGTAAAACAAACAAGAAAGAATCTATAAACAAACTCCCTCTTTCTTTCTCTACTAGACTGTGATGAGAGCAGTAACACTTATGAAATGTCCTCTTATGTGATGTGGTGAAAACTGCCTCAGATGGTGTTTTGTAATTTGATGCACTAACAAGATAGTTAGGAATGAAAAATGCATTTTCCTAAGCTATCATTTCATAAGTATTTTATATTTTCTTCTCTTTAAAACTGTGAATTGATGATTGTTTTCTAGAAGTAGAATCGAGTTGTGTATGAGTGGATAGTTGTTGTTCCTGGTGACAATTAGGCTCCAACACCTTAGCAGCTCTTCCAGACTCCAACACTCCCTTAACACCTGACCATATTATTGTATTTTTTTGTTTTGTATTTGTCTGTTTTTTTCTTTAAATTGCTACAAATTTTGATTATTATTATAATTTGGGGCACTCCCAGGGATCTAGGTACACAATAAAACTGCCTTTTGTCATTTGGTACATATCTATTCCCAAAAGAGGTGCTTCTGAGATGCCCTAGGATCAGAACTGAGAGATTTTCTTTTTCCCCTTACTGTTCTCTACCAAAATCCTGCAGGTAACAAACAACCATCTTTAAATGAGCATAAGTAAAGAAAAACTTTAAATCTTCTCAACAGTTAAAAGGTAGTGGGCTTAGACCTGTAAACCCTTTAACTTTTTTTATTAATTGTGTATAAAAGCCATAGAAGTGCAGAGGTGAACTGAACTGAAGTAGTCCTTCAAATCTTAGGAAGACTCTGGAAAAATCTAAGGTGGCTCATTTTGAGGATTCTCACATCATTTTTTTCAATTAGGTGGCTGAAGAACTGATCCACTGAATGTTTTGTAGGCCTGTCCTGCCCCAAGTTTTTGTGTACATGTTAGCAAAAAGGTTCTGCTTTACCTGTTTGTGAGTGGCTTTCAGATGCCAGTCCTCTTGAAATAATGCTTTTATCAGGAATAGAGTAATCTGTCTTGAAGGCTTTTGGGGGAATGGTTTTGATGGGGGGCTGCTCTCAGTAGCCCCTTGTAGGCTTGACCTAAAGGGCTTGTCCCGCAGTTTAGGGAAGGATTAAGGGAAGGGGATGAAGGGCAGGTGAGGTGGGGATGAAGGGCAGGTGAGGTGGGGATGAAGGGCAGGTGAGGTGGGGATGAAGGGCAGGTGAGGTGGGGATGAAGGGCAGGTGAGGTGGGGATGAAGGGCAGGTGAGGTGGGGATGAAGGACAGGTGAGATGGGCCTGCACTGCCCTTCTCTGGCACTGCTTCCTGAGCACAGCTGTTGTGTTCCTTTGTGACATCTGGGCAGTGGAAGAAAATGATTGTGGCCTTCGTCAGTGTTGATATGCCAATGACTATTGAGGATCTGTGAGAGGCACACTTTTGCTTTATTTGGTTGTGTTTTACTTGTAGCTTTTTACTGCTTCCTCTGTCATCTTTGGTCTGTGTTTGCATAGAGATATAGATCACCTCAGAGGAGTTTTGTCTGCTTAAACAGAAGTAAATTTGGATTATGGTTGGTCTTGACTGGCAGCTCTCTGACAAAAGGGTTGAGCTGGAACACATCACTTTTGGCTACTTTTATTCAGGAATGGGTGGATTTTGATTGAATTTCCTGAAATATGGTAAGGGGGGAGGACCTGTGATC
>JAWUZG010000053.1:6207500-6230000 GCA_036785705.1 Acanthornis magna | reverse complement strand
GTCATGAACTGGAAAGCAGATTGCAAGAGACATTGACATGCTGATCAATGACATGAAGCCTCCAAACAAATCAGTACAGGACTTTAAGAGATGAAGCCTTACTGTGTTCTGTCTGTCATCAGAATTTATAAAGCATCTTAGTGAAAGCCCCTTGAGAATCATTCCTAGAATTTTGCAAGTCATGAGCGTGTATGTAAAAGCTGAATTTTTTTTTTAAACACAAGTAGCCTTGTAATAGCATAGCAAAAATGTAGTCTATGATGTTGGTGTAGGAGTACTAAGAACCTGTTTAGCGAGATAACATCTTTTAGAAACCTAACAGTTTATTATCTTTGTTTCTGTTCCTTGGCTTTCTTACATTGAACGAGCTGCAAGTAAACACTAGAAAGGTATATCTTTGAGGTTTTAAGACATCAACAACAGCAGAAACTCCAGACAAACAAGCTGTCACTGTTTTTAGATGGTGTGCAACTGAAAATGTTGGATGGGACCTATGTTTATCTGCAGCAGTCCAGGAATTTGCTGTTCCTATGTGTTCAAATATAGTAACTGAAATTCCCTTATTTAAATTCTAAAATGGTATGGGCCTTCAAAAATGGGATCTGAATCCTATCTAGATACAATTGCATATTTAGGAAGACCAAATCTGATGGCAGGGGTTTTCTTTAACCAGTTACAAAAGGTTTTTTATTCTCTACAGTCAGCATTGTAGGGGCTTGGCTTGACTTTCCCAATGGTTTTCTTCTTGTATAGCTGGGTTTACCAGTGGGATATGGGGTGTTAGGTCAAGAGTAATGTCTTGTACCTGCTCACCACCCATTCAGCTCAATAGGAAAGTGTCTCATGAGAGGGCAGGCTTTGCCTTTCAGGGCTTATAATTCAAATATAAACCCAGAGATAATTGGCAGCTAGAAGAAAACTTGGCATGGGGAGGACAGAGAAGAATGTCTTCCTACGTATAAGGAAAAATGGAAATGGCAAACCAGGTGATTACTGCAGTTGGTGGTGGTTTGCTGTGAAAATGTGAGTTATAAAGGAGGGGTTTGAATCTTTTAATTGGGCTAATTCTCCTGTGTCAGAGAAGTTGTATGGCAGAGCTATCACTTGGAAAAGGTTTTGAAGCACGTGACAAAGACTGGCTTAGTCTGCAAGCGAGGAGGGGGAGGTAGTGGGATTTGGAAAGCCTTGTGGTGAGCCATCACAATGGCAATAAGTAGCCTGTGGTTGGTGTGGTAGAGAAAGCAAAAGGTGGAAGAGAAGGTGGCTTGGCCAGGGTGGGACAGTGCAGCAGCACTTTGCATGGGTTGGAATCCGGACAAGGTGGAGGCTGCAGAGAGCTTAGAGGATAGGTGAAAACGTTGCATCGGTACTGCACTGAGGGAGGGCTGCTTGGTGGGGAACTTCTGTTTTCAGGATTATTTCATAGTGCTTGCATCATCAAGAGGAGCCCTCAAAATTGTTGTTTACCCTTCAAGCCAACAGACAATGCTGTGCAGCAGTGTGGTCCTGTCGGTGCCAACCGTTTTAAACCAAATGCAGACAAATGGTGAAGATCTTGGTTATTTCCCACAGAAATGGGAAATTCTCACACTGACTGAGAAATTTTGCTCACACTGACTACCAGAGCCTGCCACTGAGGCCCTGCAGGGCACTCAGTGCTTCTCTGGGCAATCAGTGTTGGTTAGGTGAACCCCTAAGGCTGTGGTGCTTGAACTGGGGTTTCAGAGCTTGCTTTATGAAAGAGTTTGGTTGATGTAGATGTACAAAGTGTATTATTTGGAAGTGACCTTTAATTTCATTTGTTAGACATTCATAGGAATAAACATAGTTAGAATTCTCAGTCATAAATTCTTCAGATTATAGCTTCAGTCGAGTGAACTTTATTTTGCTCTAAGAACGCCCTTTGTTTTTGTTTCTATTTTGCTTACTAATGTAATGGCCCTAAATTCACTACTGGCAAATATCTTGGAAGTATTCTGCTTGGCTTTTACTGCTGGCTCTTATCTCTTTTAAGTAGGGTTTATTAGATGAGATCATCTACAAAGGACTTATTTCTGTTATAAAATGGAATTAAAAAAAAGTAAAAATACAATTAGTAGCTGTTCTCTTTTTACGCAGTTTGAAAGATTAGAATATCAATGTCAAAGAGAATAACTGGGTTTCTGGAGTATGCTATGCAACTTTTGTTTTATCCTGTTTTGTCCTCTTTTGCTGTACTGTCTAGGGGAAAGGATCAGAAGAATTTCATTCTGTTCCTCATCATTATCTTGAGAGGAGGTTTTCCCTCTCAAAACAATCCAGAACTGAAAGAAGTTTTCAGTTCCAAATACGAAATGACCACCAAACACATACATTATGAAAGCTTAAAAAATAAAAGGTGTTAATCCCATTAATATTGTAATTCTTACTGCTCTGCTGTCTTGTAGATTGTCTGCTTGAGGTGGCATTGTAATATTTAAATGTAAATGTCTGATTCAAACACTGAGTTTTGACATATTAAATTTCTCACAGGTTTTATTTTTCCAGTTGTGACCTTCAGTACCTATCCTGTGTCTTTTAAGAATTTCCTCATCCAGGGAACAGATTCATTGGCTTAAGAATAACTGGTAAGAATACTTACTTATATTGTTCTCATGCTTCTGTTTATGGATCTGAGTCTAGGTTTGTTTTTCCATATTAAAAAAACAATGTAAAATGAGATACCTAAATTAGATTTTTAAATCAGTCCTCATGTTTTTTTACCTCTTCAAAAATATAATTTCTATGTCTTGCAAAACTTTTTATTGTAGTTCTTTCAGGTTGTAGTGAGCTACAAATAGATTTTTTTCAAGAAAAAAGGCTGCTTGGTAAAATCATGAGCATTCATCTTTATGCAGTTGATATGTAATAATTGTGTTGGGGATGAATCATCATTTATTACTTTATCATCAGACTGCTGATTTAAAAAAACCCATGACACTCCTGATTAAATTCATTTTATCACTTTTTGGTTGTTTTTTTTTTCCCCTCCCTTAAGTTCAATAGAACATCTCATGCATATTATTAAGAACCATATTCTGTCGTATATTAGCATGAGAAGAACACCCATGAAAATCAGTGGGTGGAGGGGTGTACTACATTGTATATGTGATTTTCCTCTGAGCTATTCCAGTGCAGTGGAAGAAAAGCTCCTGTAAAGTCTGAGAAATCAGATTGGTGTGGAAATAGGTGTGAAATCAGAATTGGGTTATTTGGCCCTCAGTTTGAAATAAAAGTCTAGCTTCCTAGGAAATAACCAATAATTAATTCCACATTCCACATGCATTAATTGATCCTTAAATCAAAATTTCTGATAGCTTCTGCTCCCAAATCAAATTCTTATGTTATTTCTTTATTATAATTGTTATACTGGGTTGTCCATTCCTTTTTATATCTCGTGAATTAGTAGAAACTTTGTGATTCAGAGGAATTGTGCTGATTTATAGCTGATGTGAGAGGATATCCAGGCATATTAAAGCTTCAGTACTGCAAATGCATAAGCAGGTATTGAATTACTGATGCTAATGGAATTACTCACGTGAGTAAAGTTAAGTAGAGATGTAAGTGTTTTCAGGATTGATGTCTGTACTTATGAATTTATATCATTTAAGAGTATGGCTCACAATTTTTAAAACTTACTAATTGAATGTGAACTACTGGATTTTATCCTAGACAATTGACTTGAAAAGAATTACAGTGACTTGATTCTAGAATAATTCCATCAGCTTCAGAGAAGATATGTGCATTTTTTAATGCTGTAAATAAGGATGTAGTTGGATCAATTCACTCCACTGATCCCCACTAATATCAGGAAATACTTGCCAGAGTAAAGGAGGAGCACAGGACCGGACAATTAGTAATACAAATGGTTTCAATCAAATGGTTAAATAGCTCAGCAAAGACGTGGTTCATTTTGTAATCGCATTTGGAATCCAAATAAAACCATCTGAGAGGTGTGCTGTTTGTTGTGATGTTAGTGCACAAAACAGAAAATTCTCAACATGTCTTGAATTTCAGGGGGGTGTTACGAAGCCATTATATGTTAAAAAAAAAAGAAAAAGAAAAAATTCCAAGCCCACAAACTTAAAATACGCATGCAGAAGCTCATACTCGATTCTAATTAACAAAGCTTACCTTTCTCTTGACCATAGAGGTCATCATGTAAACTATTTAAATTGATAGTAATATTATGCAGCACGAAATTAATTTTACATTGTATACAGTTTTTATTGTGACTTTATCTTGTTTCAAAAGTGCTTACTTTCTGATTTTGTGGATATTACTGACTGGATTACTTTTATTTTGGTTTTTACACAACAGTTATATTAGAAATTTGCTGTTTTATTCTTACCTTCTTAGTAAAAATCCTTTTATCACACAATGGGTAATTTATATCCATTACCAGCCCTTTCAATCCTTTTCAGTGGTGCTGTCAGTGCCTTTGGCACAGTAATGATTAATGTGATCTAATAATAGTGTGCCATTATATTACCTTAGTAAAACATGTACCAACATCCTATTCAGATCTACCAAATTCATAGCTTCCTATAATATTTTTGTTGAAAGACAGGATTACTATTTTTCAAAGCGGAATTTTTTTTTTTGCCTTTAACATATTTAATGAAATTCACAATTCTTTGCCATGGTAATCTTCGTGCACGCATTTGGGCTTGATGGGTGAATTTTATATCATTCTGCATTATTATGATTTGTTAGGCAAATTGTTTGACACGTAAAGAAAGATATGCATTACATTGTTTTGCTTTGTTAAGGGTGCATTTTAAGCACTCAGTACCTTCTGATTATTCCACTGTATTTATCATAGGGGTATATTTAGATTGCAATATGCAAGAATAAGTATTTGGGCTAAAATGTGTCTTTTTCTACATTCAAACCCAGATACTGCCACATTCTGCAGAAGGCAAGCTCTCTGCTTCTCTGCCCAGCAGAACCAGTTTTGGTTACAGTTGCTTTGCTGTGGTACTTGCTCTTTGGCACTTCCTTGCCTTTTTTTTGCCGGTAGAAATGTGCAGAATGGTGCCCAACTGTGAGCTGGGAACTGGGATCGTGCAGTGCTATGCCTGTGGTTTTCAGCCCGAGCTAAATACACCCGACAGCCAAAACCACACATACCTGCCCCGTACTTGAGGTTCAACCACATATAGCATTGCTTGACCCCAAGCTCCAGCTGTCAGGTACTGCTAGTTCACCCGAGAGGCAGAGAAACCTTCCAGGGGAGGCACTTTTGATAATAAAAACATGGGTGCTTGTAGAAGTGCTGGAGTGGTGTGTGTTCGAGTCACTCCAGTCACACACTGGATGGGTGCAGTGGAGGGGTCTGGGGCTGCTCTCGCTCCAAGCACTGATTCCCGCAGTCCTCTGCAGCAGGAGGGACTGCAGCCACTGCACTCTGCCCAGTCTTGGGGTCACCTGTTTAATAATGCTCCTAATCAGCGTGACTGAAGAGTTGGGATAGCACTGCATCCTTGCAAAGCATCTTAAATCTTCATCACCCCAAGTTGTCATCATGGCAGTCAGGGAGTCACATACTTAACACTGTTGCAGCAAAATCGAAATGAAACAGCATGTCCACATTTTAACTCTACTTTGTGATGTTTGTTAAATACATACTCTTACTGTTTCATCATATCACAATAAATAATGAATGAGAAAAATATTTTAATCTTGTCAATACTGGGAATGTCTAAAAACAAGCAAAGTGTGTGTATGCATTTATGTGGATTCCTTATTTGATTTAGTCTAAGCGATACAGCTGTAACATGATTTGAAATATGCAATCAATGTAAACGAAGAAAAATATTTTGAATGCAGTATATAAACTGTGTGGTTCTTTAGACATATTTTTAGGAAAAGGAAAAAGATTATGATTGTCATACCATGTAACAATAACACTGCCACTGGAAATATATGCAGCAGCTTTATTTTCTGCCACGGTAAAGACAATCTTAAGTCTTGGTCATTTAAATCAAAGACATTCTCATCTCTTCCACATAGCTGATTCTTCATGACATAACAAGAAATGAGGGGGAAAATAAAGCCTGAAATCTTGGTTTAACGTTGCATTCAAACGGCTTAAAGAAAGTTCCAAAAGATGCTTCCCTGTTTTTAGTAATAAATAGTAATGTACAAAATAGAAAAGCCTTTTACTCTCTAAAATCAGTTTACTAATGGAGATATAATTATTTAAAGCTCTAACTGAGCTGTACCAATCTTGAATTAGAGATGCCTTAGGTTGGACTGTGTATTGTGCAGATTGCATTGTGTCTTACTGCTTTATTGCTCCTGCATCCTGCAGTTCTACCAGTCCAGGACTAAGCTGGACTGAAAAATGGTGGCTTCCTTTTTTTGGGCTAAGAATAGAATGGTCAGTGAAATGTTTCTCCCTCATCTCTTCCCATGCAACTCAAAATAGAAGTGGTAGACTGCAGAATAGACTTCTCCATGGTCTGAAGCTTTTTCGGGGTCTGGTTGGTTGTTTTTGATACTGTTCCTTTCAATGAGAGATTCTTCTCCAAAGTGCTTGAGGCACCAGGTTCCTCAGGGTAGTTTTATGTCCCTTTCATTGGTAAAGGAGGACTGGAAGTCTGTGAATTGGCCAGCCAAAGATTATTTCATTTGTACATCTGCCCATCTTTATTCTGATGGGACAGGGGCTCTTATGTGTCATCTCTGGGAGCAGGACAGGTTAGGGAGGGAGAAGAGGACCCCGGTGCAGCTGCAGAAGCTGTTAAAGAGCACCATTACAGTTCACTGCCCTTGTTTAAGCTCCTGCCTGTGCTGCTGTACTGTGATCCTTTACACACTTGGGTAGCTTAGGAAGTGGCTTCTTTTGTGTGCATCTGAAAGAAAGGCCTCCCAGTAAGCAGAGGAAGGAGAATAAAATAAAATTAAAGAATCTTGGCCTAGCCTTGAAAGATAGAAAAGCACAAGAGGAAAAGTATTTTTGGCTTTTAAGGCTAATTTTATCTCTTGTGAGGCCATCAAGTCAATGAGTGGAAGTGGCAACTGGCAATTCTTGGGTTATATTACTAGCCACTGGATTACTCTGTGACTTTAGTAATGAAACATAAATGTTCTCTCTGTTCCCCAATGGGCATAATACCATTTACCTGTCTCAAAAATGCTTTGTAATTTAATTAACACTTGGAGTGCTCTTTGAGATCCTTAGATAAAAGCAGGCAAAATGAGTCAATTGTTACAGAAATCCCAATTTATCCCCATTTAAAAAAAATTACACTTCGTCTTGACTTTTTCAAACCTCAGATAATGTTTGATAGGAGTTTTGGGCTTTGTTCTTACTGGTCCTTGGAGTCACTTATTCTTAGTGATTTGCATAGGCACGGTGTAGGTATTACTTTTTTGTTCAACAGAGTATTTTGGTGGATCATAAATTACCAGTCCCTGTGCTGGGAATCTGCTTCTGAGAGAAGCATACATTTTCAGAAGAGAATTTGAGTTGTGCTAGACAAGTTCTGCATTATTCTTCAGTATATACCTTTCACTGTTTTTGGGGAAAAAAATCTTAATTTTTAGTAGTGCACTGGATGTAGTAGTTTGGTTTTTGTTTAATGAAGTATGCTAGTATGTTGCTGATAAATTACGTGAGTGTAGTATTGTAACTCCAGCTCTTCCAGAGCCATGTTTAATTACCACATCCTGTCCTGTTTATTTTTAAGGCAAGCAGAAACACTTGCAGCAGGTGAGCTACAGCTTCAGCCATCCATGCTTTTCATCTTATATTGGTAACAGCCAGATCCTTCTCTCAAATCCTAAAGCCCATCTCCTTGTTCCTGGGTACCCAATTCATTCTCACACTTTTTCCTCGGCAGCTTCATGTGTTCATGTGGGCTTTGCTGCCTACCACTCATTTTTCTTTTCAGAGACTGTGGAAACAGCACACACATACCTAGATACAGCTGGGCTCAAAGTAAGTTTCTTGGCAAAAAGTCTGTGTTCATACATTTTCTCTCTTTTTATCTACTTTCTACCACTGTCTTATTTTAACTGCTCAAAAGGAGTTTAAACACTCTCCTAGATAAGAAGATAATCTCAACAAGCATCTTACCACTAGCAAAAACGTGGCACACCTGTTTGTACACAGGCTTGATGAAATACCTCAAAGTTATGCTAAGCAAGTCTGCCATTCCCTTCTGGTATTAAAAGTGTCATTATATTGAAGTTTTAAGTTGCAGTATTTGTGTAAGAGCACATAATAGAACCTAGAAGGGAGTTGATATCTTTCTTATTCTTTCCTTTATCTTCTCCCGCAGTTGTTTCAGAAGAACCCTTTTGCTCTTGCTTTGATAATTTAAATAGACAGTCTGATGCAGTTGTGACAAACTGAGGGCTGACTTTCAGCTATCATGGAAATCTGGCAAAGCCAGAGTAGCTCAAGTGATCTGCCACTGCTTTTCAAATATTTTAGACTAATACAAGCTCTGTTTTTCAGAAATCGTTAATATTTTTTCTGACTCTACATCTGGCTTTCCTTCTGTATAAATTTTACTTTTATTTCACTTTTTAAAGCATATTCTACCACAAAAGAACTGCAGAAAAGGTAAAGAGGAAGATGTTTGTGAAATCATACCCCTGCCCAGCTGCAGGGACAGGCAGCAGTGCTGGGAGGAGGTACAAATGTGCAGTAGCATTGTGGACACGTGTAAGGGACTTTCTGGGAGCAGCTTGCTTTAAGAACAGGTGAAAGAGAAGCAGAAGCTTCTCTCCCTTTCTCCCTCATGCCCTTCCCCTGGAATATTACATTTTTACTGCAAGAGTGGCTGGATAAAAATAGAGCACATCTTAAAGCTCTTAATAGAGATCCCAAGTGTTGCTTTGAATGGACGTTGTCCTGTGAGCTCAACGTTGGAGGAAAATTCTTGTGTTCCTTTTCTTTCCTGTGGGTAACTGCACATTGCATAGCTGACCAAATATGCCAAGACTATGGAAAAAGAGAGAATGGCAAGATGACTATTTCCCCAAAACAGTAAACACACATTGCAGCCTGGCTTCTTATTTGAGAACGCAAGATTTTACTTTTTGAATAACTACTGTATTTTAACAATAGGCATCAAGTGGTTGCTATGTGATACACAACAGTGTTTTTCATGAACTTTTGGCTGCTGAATAAGCCCAGCAAATATGGGTTCTTACCCTTTTAGTTTTCTGGGTCAATTCATTTTGCACAAAGGAGAGAATGATAATTTGAGTTGTAGGCAGAGAATGTTTTCTTCACATGGTAGGGAAGATGAAAGCTGTTTTTATTTGATTTCTTTTTAAATTAAAAATTATAATTCTTTATAGAGTTACAAATAATTATCTTATTACTAAAGGCATCCTGTAAACTTGTTAGAATCTTTCTCTGTAAAATAATTGCTGATTGTCACTGCAAACTAAAAGTGAGGGAGAAGGAGAGGAAACATATAAATATAAATATATATATATATAACATATGTGTGTGGAAGTTATTTTATTTTTTTCAAAATGCTATTTGATTACCTCAAAAGTAAAGACTTAGGCAAATGCTCTTTGTTTGTTAGGTGGTGCTGGCTGGTTACAGACCATATAGAGTTGTTTTCTAAACTGCTTTTCTCTAAATGCTCAGCCCTTTCCTGCTTATGGGTCAGAGAGGACGGTGTCTATCAGATTTAGTTGGCTTCCTGATGGGACACCACATTGAGGGTGCTTTTATGTTCTTATCTTCTGTTCTTCTGTTGTTGGAATCCCATGGAGCAGGATTTCTGCGAAGTGTGGATCTAAAACCTGCGTGAGAGCAGGGGCTGGCACTCAGTAATGGGAGGGGAGGGGGCAGGTGAGGTGGCAGAGGAGCACGCAGATGTCAACAGCTGCTTGGAGCACACAGAGGAACAGCATTAATGGCACCTTGTGTGGGGGGAGAAGGAAGAGTCCAGAAGTAGGGATAAAGAAGGATGTTTGGGATAGGGAAGGGCATTCAAGTTGTGCAAGGGGAGGGAGGGAAATGAGTTCTAGCTGTGCAAAGGTATATGGGAACATGTATCTGTCTCTAGTTTCTCAGTGCTAAAATACTCATTTAATTGTAATTAACTCTGGAATAGTATGGTCACAGGGGCCTACACAGGAAGGCTTTGGCAGAGAAAGAAGGGCTTGGTTTGGAGAAGAGTGAAAGTCAGGAGAGTGCTGTTGAGGACAGATCCATGGTGTTGAGAGACAAAGAGGATGGGTGGAGGGTTCTCATGCTCTTCTGTGAGGTGTTTCTAAGCCATGAGCTGTCCTGTCCTGTATCAGATGTGGATGGGCCTTTGTTTAGGCCAAATTAATGGAGCACAGAGTCCATGTGGCAGATTCACCGAGGCTCTGGAGGGCAGGTGGCTGAAGCACTGATGTATTGCTGGCCATTGCTGGTTTTATTCAGGGTTTGGTTACTTCAAGGAAAGCACAGTTGTAATTACTCTTCCTTTTGGTATCTGTGCATGACAGCATTCATCAGTGCTCATCCATCCACTGAAGTGTCACAATGAGATGTGTTTGAAAATGACAAAGATGTACAAATTTCATCTGAGCACTGTGGCTGTTCATTCTCTAAGGCTCTTCTCAAAACACAGCTCTGGAGCAAGCTCCAGAAAGGCTTCATTCCATGCCATCTCTCCTCTAATCTGGACATAACTTCAATCAATTCTCACAGTGCCTGTAGTTCTCCATTTGTGTAATTTGCATAATTCCATTAGGTTGAATAAATTTATACAAATCTATAGCTTCTTCTACTGAGGAGGTTTGTGTTGGTTGTTATTGCTTTGGGATTTTTTGAGCATAGTCAGGCTCTTTCTGCGTATGGTTACTGTGCCAGAATCAGCCAGCAAAGCCACCAGTGTTTCACCTTACTTAAAGAATTTTCATACGAATAGAATGAAGGAAGTTATAATATATCCCAGGTCACTGTGTCCTGACAATGTTCAGAAAATTCTCATCTTCTCTCTGCTTTTTCCAGTTACCCTTTTGTTAAAAGTACCTATTGCCTCTTTTTGGTTAGGTTCATTCCAAATCCAATTTTGAGGGAAATACCTTTTCTCTTTGGTCTCAGACACAGCCACACCCTTGCCCCACAGTTGATAATAGGGATTGCTTACTCAAATAGAAAGAAAAATTCTTTTATGGATGACATTTTTATTTTATTTTATTAGATGTTCCATGTAAAGCATTTATCATTGGAATAATTTTCCCTCTCAAAGTCTTATCAGACACAAAGCTGTCTTCAGGGCTATTTCTTCTAGTTCACTGGACAGCTGTTCTGCCTGAAAAGAAAAGAAAGATCATATATCAATCAAAGACTTCAGGAGAATCCTTATGTTCTTTATCTAATAGGAAAATCCTAACTGCGAGTTCTTGATCTTCTGACTTCTGCTTTTTCATTTTGAAGAACTGCATTGATATATTTTGCAAGATTATCTGTTGGGTTTATTTTTTTTAATGTATCTTTTGTGTGTGATTTTGATGCTTGGAGGGTGTTACAAACTCATCTTCACTGGTGACAGCCACATCATAAGCAAACAGTTTTCTTACCCCTGTGACTCAATTCATCCTATTCTGAATGTCACTATGGGCAGAAATTAGTGCTACTTAGCAGAAACAAGGTTCTCATCTGTGCTCTGCTGGTGCTCAACTACTGATTTCCAGTGGAAAAATACTAAAGGGCTGAAAGATGTGCCCAAGCTGCAGCCTTCTTAACTGGTACAGATGTCTGTATTTACTCATCATTCTGCAGTTCTGTAATTCCTTTGCAGTGAAATAAGTAACAGGGAATAAATTACTTGAAAAAAAAAATATTGCTAGATACACGTTTACCTTAGTCTGCCATGCTAATTTAATGAAGATTCAAAGTACATTAAAAATTCCTTATGTTTAACAAAATATTCAGAATTCTTTATACAATTTACTAAAAAATGTGTATGTACAGTAGCAGAATTGAGATTAGTGCATGTCCTTTCATCTGTAATGTGGGGTGAGACACAGAAGTGAACTTGGACACTGCCCTTTCAGTCTAGCAGTGATTACCCTCCAGAATGGAAACCACATCCTCTAGGCAGGTTTTCCTGGCCCTTTGATGCTGTGAGCTGAGTGTCAGAGCGTGTTTGCCCTGCACAGGTACACGGGAACCAGGCTGAAGGCTGACTCAGAGACACAGGAGCCCAGGGCAACTATTAGCCAAACTTGGATATTTTTGCCCAAGGGAAAAAGGCAAACTAAACTCCAAGAAGAGTTGTGTATGCACCTGTTGGTGCCCTTCAAAGCAGTCTGTTGTATGTTCATGCTATATTAGCATTTGATGATATCTTCAGAGCCCAGACCATGCCATGTGGGGCTCAGCAAAATCAAGATTTGCAGTGTTTTGATGTATTTTGCTGAAAGAGACCCTCTGTTGTCTAAGCCAGCAGACCTTGACTTTGGTAAGGCTTTGCAAGGGCTGTCTGGCCTGGATTCCTTTATGTAGGATTGCAAGCAAAATTAAGGCATGACGCAGCTAATTATGCAGTGGAAAAGAGGTATGAGAAAAGAAAGATGTGCCAGCATAATTGCAGTAAATTCTTGTATTTACATATACTTAAAGTCGTCCTGATCCAAAATTTCCTGAAGCAAATGAATTTATTGATTCTAAGCAGATCTTGGATCATATTGCTTGCCACATCGGATCAGAATATTGGGCCATCAAGTGCCATTGATTATGACCAGGAGCAGAAGATTTAGAGGAAGAGGCTAGAAACCTGTGATCAGTCACTGTGGAATAAGCTCTCCTTAAGGATGTTGTAATTATAAGCAGGACACATGGCCAGTGTGCAAACTGTGATAGCTCCAAACAAAGGGAAAACAATGGGGATGATTTAATTCTCTTTTGCTTTGAAATAAAAAAAGATCAGTTTTATTTAATCAATAGACTCTAGGGTTTGATGTATGGATGAAAACTTACAATCAGTGGAATAATATTTCTGGTTAAGCACTTCTCATCAGGAACTTGTTTGACCTGTGAGCCGCTTCATTTTTTAAACTTAGATGTCTCTATTATAGAACTTCTAAAGATTGTTGCAGTGCCAGCATGGGGAGTGTGTGTGTGTGCTTTAATACGGATGCATCTTGTAGGAGAGGAGATAAACCTTTTTCTCTGTACACAGACACATACATGATTTATCAAACATATTGTATTACTCTGTCTTTACAGTAAAACATACAGTGGATGTGAATTACTCTATCTATGAAGGATTAGAAACTCTGATGTTCTGTCTTGTATTCAAGAAGAGGATTCCTCTGCAGATAACGTGCAGATAATTTACTTCTAGTGAGGCATAGCAGTTTAAGGACCGAAAAATCAACTTTCTTGAGGCAAAAGAAATAGGAATTGGTATGGAAAAATATAAGGTAGTTGATCACTCATGGAAATTTCAAGAGAACATCAGAAATATATCATTATATATTTATTGAACAGTTGTCATTTCCATCTTCCTAAAATGATCTTGATTAAAAAAATTAAAAATATGTTGTAAATGACGAATACCTTGAAATTCACCGATTTTGTCGCATGTATTGGCGTGATTGGCAACATTACATGCCAACAGCTCATTTAAATATGAAACATCTGTACATTATTATTTAGGGATTTTTCATCTGTTGATTTTAGAAATGAGGATTTTATGAGTCCTTGCATGCATAATTGTGTGTTACTTATATACAGAAGCAGTCAGTAATGAAAGAATTGGCCAAAAACATACTATATATGGTTTTGTGATTAAGACAGGAAATGCAGTGTATAAAGAAATACAATATGCACTGCATTTGATTTTAGGTGTGGCAGCAGCAATTATGATTTAGTAACAGTGGAAGGAACATGACAGTTCAAAAGCGCATGAGAAGATTACGCTTTCTTATACACAGCAATGTAAATTCTTAAAATAACAATGTAATTTTTACATTTTTCACTGGATATCAAGATAATCCAATTTAGAACAATTTATTCTCAACAGGTATGGTAAAAATAGATATATCATTCTGGAGCGTGGTACAATACATTAATTTTTGTGAGTGAGTTATGAAGATGTACAACTCAGGACCCAGGATAAACATCATATTCCTTAATTAATCCATTACATTATGGCACATATGTGTCACTTTTATTACCCTAAAATGAAAAATGTTGGGGAAAGAAAAAAAGCCTGTTTTTTTCTGTATTAGAAAACCTTCCTTCTAAAATTATAAAAATGTAAAATCTAATGCAGCAAACACTATTAATGAGTTAAACATCTAAATTCCTTGAAGACTTGTAAGATAAAGAGCCATCATCTTCTGGTAATCATTCAAATACATTCTTAGCTCAAACATATTAAAGCTTCTGCATGTAGTTTCTATATGTTTAAATGAATCCAGACCACTTAAATTCCAGCTAGAGAATGCAGGTGAAGCTGTGATTGAGCAACAATAGAGGAACAGTAGTGGAAAATGAAGAAAAAAGTAATCTGTCCCTTTAATTTCCCAAAATTCAGTGATGTAGATTCTTATAGTTTCAGAAGTCACCCACAGAGATCTCCAATGAACCTTTCTGTCATATGGGTCTTATTCTAGCCAAGATTCTCCCTTCTGCCCCAGCATGGATCTCCAATAAATCTGGTGTATTTAATGCATAGGAGACTCACCATTTCTGGAGGAAGGGTGGCAAAATGTCCCCTTTGCTTGAGTGCTCTGGCCTCAGCTTAGGAACTTGCTCCCTTTGGCTCTGAGTGTGGGTGGGTATCGCATTTTAGCCTCAGAGTTTTACTTACAGATGGGATGAATATTAGGCTTGTAATTATAAATATTTTGCATTTACAGCAAAGGGTCTACAAGAGCGTTCATCACCCGTTAATTAAAGAATAAACCTCTCCACACTCCAGCCAGGTAAGTGATACCAGCCCTGAAGCTCCGAGTGTCTGTGGTTTGGGAAGGTGGGTGATTTTCTAAACGGCAGTCAGTGGCAGAGCTATCCAGGGCACGTCTCGGAACAGTCTCCAGATCTCCCTCACTTCCTCATCAGACACTTCTTCTCAACAGAATTTATCTATTTGATCATCTAATATGGGAGCTGTTTTCTCCAAAATGTGGTATTTCAATTGTATTTAAGTGCTAGAGCTGGGTGCTGAAACAATTACTTGCAACTTGTCTACTGCACTGTGTTGGAACTTCCTGATATCAAACCCCTAAGATTATGAACGTGTGTTTTGTGAGCCCAAGAGCAAATGATCTTTCGCATATCTATGTGAATGCATTTTTACGTGATTTTATAATGCTAGGTTATCTGTCACTATTTGTCATTTCTAAAATCTAATGCTAACAGAATTTAGTATTTGTCATTTTACATTAAAATAAGAATAGACATAAGACAGCATAAACCAAAACACTATTAATGAAAAAACCAAATTAGAGATTACTGTGTATTGAAGACACGAAATTTAATACAAATTAGCACAATACAAAGAAATATGTTTTTCTGCTATCTCAGCATTAGAAGAATAGCTCTGCTTTTCTCCATACGTCTGTGTCACCAGGTTGTTATTTCTTTTGTTTAGTCATATAATAGAATGTGTTGAGACATATTATACTCAACTTGTGTAACAGCCTACAAATAGTGATTGCAGTTTGAGCTTGTTATGGAAAAGTATTGCCCTGTGGATTGAGAAAATGACCAACAGCGGACTATAATCTATGAAGCTGAGAGTAAAATTGCCAACTAGAGGTCATTTTTCAAACCAAGGGGCAATAGTTTTCTACTATAAACTGAATATTACAGTCAGTATATGTTTTATTAAACCATTTCAGAAACTTGGGAGCAGTTTCATTTAAACTTCTTGCTTGATGTGGCTCAGAGAACAGGCCCAGGGCAGCCCACAAAAGAGGCCTAGCGCAGTCTCTATAATAAATATTCTGTATACTCAGTAATTATGAAGGCTTCAGGGCCTTTATGGTGAATGGCCATATCCTGCCACCATTCTGAATCCTTAGCAGCAATTGAAGTCATTAAGATTTGTATATAAAAATCAGTGCAGGCTGCTGTTTCTCACTGTAATACTGTGACAAACTAGAGCTGAACTATATAGAAAAGCCAATTATGGCTATTGCAGTCTAAAAGATTAAAAGGAAAATGCCTTTTCCTCCTCCATATCCTCTTATTGGTTTTCTTCCCTGCTGAAGTATGTAGATGATGGCACTCATACAGGGGTGATTGCCTAGTGCCTTAGCCAATAAGAGGATTTCCATTCTGGAATAACAGAAATGACAATAACATGCACGGACAAAGCCAAGCCTTTAACCTCTGCTATAGCACACCTTGCTTATCCACAGTGGCTCTTAAATGTTAATGTTTACTCAGTACAAAACCCTGAGTGGCCTTCAGGTTTTAGGAAGAGTGATAGGAAGTTCTAGCTTCTCTGCAAAAGATGGGTGCAAAGAAATATCAGAAAGACCTCAGTGGCTTGGGCAGAAGGAAGCCAAACAAAACAGTTCACTTTTTCCTTGAGAATCCCTATAAAAATAATTTTGTTCAGAACTCCTTGTGGGACTTCTCTTTAGCTTCTTCTGCAAGCTTTGATGTCAGTTTGTCTACCTTGTAGGATTTCTGTTTTTCTCTTTTGGGGCAAAGCTCAGAGTCTGATCCTGGTTTTGTGGCATAACCATATCATATACCAATGCTACTATCTTGTTCACAGTACATGTATTTAAGTTCCTGCACGCCTAAGTTGGAAATTCACATGTCACAATAATGCACGTAAATTGTGTATTCCCATAACCATAATTGGAGATTTCTATCTGTATTTGCCAGATTATTGCATAGTTACAGCTACAGCATGGGTAAATTAGGTGCAAAATATGTTTTTGTACTTGGAGTTTTTAAAAACCAGACCTCATATCCATATGTGTTTATATATTATACAGACACAGACATAATTTTCAAATGGTCATAATTTTAAAGGTCCACATAAAACTTCACCTCAGCAAGGGTGATGGATTAGAGTAATAAAAAATGGAGCAGCAAAAGTCCTGTTATACATCTAGTCCATCTTCTTGACATTACAGGATTGTTCCCTACAGGGTACTTGCTAATACTTTGTCCAGAGCAGGTTTAAATGTCCCAAGCAGTGAAGTTCCCACTGAAGTTTGAGAGGTATAATTCAAAGGCTATTTTTCTGACACTCTTATCTTGAATTGAAGAGTTTACAGTGTTTTGTTGGTCATAACTACAGGGACCTGTCCTGTATGTATCTCCTTGGTGCTTCCAGGCTCCTAAATATTTGCAGAAAATGTCCATCAATTACTTTGGTATTGACCAAATGCTATTTTCTCTCATCCTCCACCTACCACTGTCACTGGGCAGATTCTGAGGTTTTTAAGACTGGGCCAAATGACGATAATGTCATTAATTCAGTGCTGCATGTATTGCTTAATATACACACACTATATATACGATTATGTATCTAGTCTGTGTTCATTTCTAGGAGAATGTTGTTTAGAGGACTGTCTGATTGTATTGGGCCTCTGCAAACATATAATTAATCTCATTTTTAGCAATGCTTAGCTTCAAGCTGATGGTGTAGAAATATAGGGTTATTAGTTTCTAGAACATTTTTATTATGCACTTTCTCTTTTGATTGACAACTATTAGTATTTTAAGATGACAGAACTGAAACTTATGCTGCCAGATAGCATCAAGTGTAATGTATACTAAGTAAACAGAAGCATGTGAGCAGGATAATATTTATTGTATAGTTACACAGCAATGTGTAAGAGACTAGAGAGAGAATTATTCTTCAAGAGGGATATTTGATATTTTACGCTCTTTAGAAATACAAACATCGGACTGAACTTTGTACCCTGTTTCCTCAGGGTAGCATGCAGATCTTATCATCTCTCCTGGCTGGGTTGTTCTTGAAGGCTTCCATTCTTCACCTTCCTTTCTCTCAAATTGTCTGTATAGGAGATGAGGAGGGAGAAGATGAATTTTATAGCTCTTCTGCTTCTGATGGTTTGTCTTGTAGCTCCAGCTGAAATTTGTATTGAACCCTTCGTATCCAGTCCTTTTCTTGGAGAGCTTGACTGTCCAAGTCAAGTCTGGTGGGGTGAGAGGCACAGTCAGAAGGGTCATGCAAGATGAGATTTGTGACGAGAAGGATTGCAGAGACTGTGTCCAAGTGAGGTTGCAATTTCTTGTTTGGAAAAAAAAAACCACCAAGTAAATAATCATTTTGTCTTCAGAACAAAAAGAATAGTTATTATGAAGTATATGCAAATTCCCTATGTATTTCTAGTGAATATTTAATATAAAGCAATTAGAGGCAAGACAAGAGTTACATAGATTTTAAAAACCAACGAATAAACAGGCTCCCATTTTCATGACACAATTCAGCCATCTAAGATTACTTATGGAATCAAGTTAAAAGGAAGAAGCTGGGATGTTCAGTAGGTTGTTCTTAGGTCTGTGTGCCTTGACTGCCATGCTGGAGCCGGGCCTGGCTTTGGAATGGGATGGCAGAGATGTGCATCTCCTGAAAATATGTATAAACAACCCAAACGAAGTGAATAAAGATGTGAATTCTTGTGCTGTGTTAACAAGTAAATTGATAAAATTAGCATTAATCAAAAAGGAGGAAGACTTCGGGCTTCCTTTTTTGTAAAATAATTCCAGCTTGCATAATTTAGAACCAAAAAGTACTCGGCTCAGTGTTACAGGAAGTTGGTCAGGCACAGAATACTTTAGGCAGAAATACCTGGTTTAGCTTGTGTTGTGAAAGGAATAAAGCTGTGTTAACCTGGTGTTCTACCTGGACTATTTTTTCCTAATTTAGATCTCGCTTGCCTATTTCAGTGACGTACCATGTGTACCCATCTTTAGTAGAAGAAACTCTAAGAGGCAAATCTTAAATTATTTTCAATTCAGTTTTTTTTAATGAATGATGAAGAGCAACCACTTGTGTTCTTTGCCTACCACCAAAACAAGTAGCTGTAAAGTCACAAGATAATATCATTAGGCAGTTGGTTTTGACAAAAAAGGATTAATTGGAGAGGAGAAGGACAGTCAGTGGGGTAGATATATTTCACCTTTATTTACTGTCTTAGGTAAAGGAATTTTTCCAGTCATTGAGACAAAAATATCCATGTGTGGGGTGTTTTACTTTTTCCATGAATGTGCCTTTGCATACAGTACCTGACTCCTAATGGGGCTGTTGGGTAGCACTTTTAAAAGTTGCTGTTTCTAGCTGCAATTAAAATGTTGTTAAACACAAATATATATATGTGTGTGTATATATATATATATATATATATATATATGTAAAGTACCTGATCACACAGCATTTATTATGAACTGTTTGGTGAAGTTCTGCATTCATTTCTTAAAGGTAGCACATCATATTTTATTGTTGCAAAATTCTCTTTTGGATTACAACTTCTTTTCTCTTAAGTGTAGTTGGTTGACTGCTGCAGCATTCATCCATTGTGCCTTCTGTTTTTCCTTCAGCTTTTCCATTCCTTGAAAGTAGTTTTCCTATTGACTTGTGCTTGGTATCACGTTGATGCCATTAGCAAAAATACCAGTCTTAAAATGTTTATTATGAATTGGTGAGGGAATTGCGGGTGCTTGTGGAAGTACAATTTGTGAATAGTAGTTCTTGTCGATCAAGGCAATGTGTCACCGTGCCTGACGTACTTGTGAATTGTTATCAATCCTGTTACCAATTTATGTCTAATCCCTTCCTGTCCATCTGTGATGCATACGGTTCATCTCTTCTGGGCATTAATATTCACATTTCAGAATGATACATCTAATGACCGATCTCACTCTGAGGGAGCAGTGCCATGTTGTGATGGAATAAAGTGTCATGATGTCTTAGGTAAATAAGCCAATTGGTATGGGAAGAGGGAAAAAGCTTCATCTGGCAGGAAAGAAACAAGAAGAAAAGCTGTGGCATATGATTCCTATTGAAATGAGGGTACCACCCTGCAGAGTATAAGTGAAGAAATGTGCCATCACATGTGTAATTAGAGTAAGGATGATTATATGGACGTTGGGATTATGTAAAGAACTTTTCAGGTAACATTTCTGGATTTTGCAGCCGTTAAATTCCTCTAAACGTCTCTACTGTAGTCCAGCCCAGTGCAAATTGAAATGCTTTGTTCTGGAATTTGGGAAGAATTGCGTCAGAGATGTTACTCATAAGGGTCTTAACTACAGCCTTAGATCACCAGGGTCAGGATTTCAATGCCAGCACTGTTCCCATTTGAGCATCTCCTTTGTCTCCTGTAGTGTAAATCCTGTCCTCAAATGCTTGCGTAGGGTTGGCACTGACATTCAATGGGAGCAAAAGCATCAGAGATCAGATGGAAAATATGTATATACTGTATCTGTGTATTGTATGTGGCAGCCAGGCAAAGTGATGGAGCAACACTTTAATATAAACAGGATCTTTATTATACAGTCAAGTGAAGAAAAAGTGGATGTTTCTATTTATCAGTTGGGGTTTTTTTTTGTCTTGGGTGTTTCTATCTTTGACTGATACAAATATTTTGGAATCTAAACATATCTCTGCAATACTGTTGTGTCTTTGTTCTGGATTTCTTTCATCTTAACTTATCAACACAGTATATGAGCCATTTTATCCTACAGTGTGATCATCATCCTAGTGTGTATTTGCTCATTAATGTCAGGTTAAGATCTAAAGAAATACGAAAGTAGGAGTGAAATTTCTTTTTTTTTCTTTTCTTTCTTTTTTTTTTTTTTTTTTTTTTTTTTTTTTTTTTTGGGGTTTTTTTGTTTGTTTTGTTTTGTTTGTACTAATCTTTTTATACTAATAATGATGAAAAAAGGAAAACTGTGCTGTGGCTTTAGGTAAAGAAAATTTATACGTATCTTCCACAAGTACTCTACTGCTTCCAGATTTGGGTTGGCTTAAATATTGGAACTCAAACATGACCTTAAAACAAAAGCTGTGATCAAGTCTCTCTTTGGAGCAGGCAATAATTGGTTTGGTATTTAGAAACAATTGAAATATCCTAATAAAATACGCCTTTTAAACACATGTATATGAAATGCACATTCTAATATTTGTATTTTTTCACTGAATAAATTTCTTTTTTCACCCATGTCCTTTGCATAAGTTCATGAACAGTTTTGATGGTCTGATATTCATAGTAAAGAGATTTAGAAAAGAGAAAGTAACAATGGAAAAATGTAAGAGCCAGTAATTTTTTCAAACTGCTGTTGGTTGGTAATGGGACACCCATTTGGTACACGAGCCCTCTTCTCTCTTTTCTTTTCCTTTCTTTCCCCCACAAAGTTACCCTAAAAGTATTTTCAGACAGCTTTTGCATTTCTAAAAAAATATAGAACTAAAACTAAAACAACTTTCTGATTTTCAACTGAAAACTGAAACTTTTCTTGAAGGGTGCAGACAGAAGAAGGGGAGAGAGATGCAGGAGTGGGCCAGGGACACCACAATTTACACATCGGGATCTGGGGGTTTTGTCTAACACAAGGCGTCGAAAATTCTTGCAGTTGGAGGCTGCTCCTCTCCACTAGCTAAGCAGGAGCAGAATTGTTCTAATCTTGGCCATATGTGGCAAAAAATGTCCCAGTACAGCAGTGGGTGAGTGGTTTGCAGAGCATGGGGCTGGCAGTGAGGGGAACCCACAGCAGGTCCCACGGGGAGTGATGGGGCACTGATCCTCATGCTGAGAAGGGTCAGAGGAGCTTTCCCAGTTGAACAAAGCCCTGAAACACGAGAACTTGAAGGGAGTGAGTCCTTTTGATGGACCAGGCTCCTTCAGAGCTGCTCTTCACCCCCAACACTTCACCTGAACCATCCAGCCCTTTATGCTGCTTGTTTTTATGCCCCAGAATCTTTCCTTCCTTTTGTGGGGACACATCACCACCCACAGCCTCATAAAAATGAGCACTTAAGAATATGTTTTGTCTTGAAAACTTTTTAATTTGATTGACATGATTTCCAACATATGATGTATTTTCTGAAGTTTGCAGGGGGAGGAATGCAAATGTTTTGATGGAGTGGAAATGCCTGGTTTACATCTGATGATTTTAGATTGTTAGGCTATATTGTAATAGAGCATACTAAAACACAAATGACAGAATTTAAGGACAGTGTTTTGACTTTCCTAAGGTAAACATTTTCATATTGCAATGTCAGTTTTGGCCTGTTTTGGGTTGGAACCAAATTGTCTGCTGAAAGTTTCATTTTTAACAGATTTACCTATGCTAATAAGTTTAGCAGCTCTGGCTCTTTCATTTCAGTCCTTCCTGAGAATCACCATGTCTGCCCCTACTTGTTGCTTTATTATTTTTCAGAGCTGTCAGTTTTCAGTCCTCTCCAGACTCCCTCCCCAGTAGCAGGAGGCACAGAGGTCTTTTTTCTGCATTCAGAGTATGAGACACAAAGAAGCTCACAGTCTAGTTACTGAGCTAGG
>JAWUZG010000053.1:6180000-6202500 GCA_036785705.1 Acanthornis magna | reverse complement strand
GGCCTTTCTGACTCAGACAAGTGGCAGTGCCTTGGGGCAGAGTTTCTGTAAAGTCTCATACAAGTTTATCATCCTTTTGAGAGTGATGTATTGTGAACTTCCTTAGTGGTTCAGCCCAACATTTTGCTACAGAAACCCTTTTTGTTGCAGTAAAATACATATTGTTCTTACACTTCTTAAAAGTTCAGCTTGTTTGAGAAGTTGCAATGTAACATAGGGTCCAAACACGATTAACAAAATGTGCTTTGCCTCTCTTTCTGTGATATGTAACAATGTGGGGTAGTTTCTTAAGGGAGAGTGAATACACTTCATGTATCTTGATTTTCTCAGTTAGGATGGTGGTGTGGTACTATTTCTTTTTTTTTTTAAATTAGGGAAGCCCCAATTTGCAGAACAAGGGAGATATCTGGGTGTTAGAATAGCCTTATTTAAAATAAATAAACAAAGTGTTCTAGGGAATCTGTAGGTACCCCAGCTGTTGGTTCTTGCTATTGATTGAGCCCTGTTCTGCAGTCACATGGTCATATAGATGGCTTTCTGTGATAAACAGGCTAAGGTGAATCTTTTAATATAAATTTTAATCTCTTAACATAAAATAAGAAAAAAAGAGCACATTTTGTTCATGAATTAACTCTGATTTGGTACCTGTACTTATAAAAAAAAAAAGAAGATCTGTAAGTAAAGCACTTAATTCTGAACTTTGAAAAAAAATTACCTTGTTCCTTAAAGTCCTGGTCCCATGAATTTGCATGTGCTAAAGGTGTTTGAACATAAGCATAACCTTAGAGTAAGACAAAAATGTAAGACATCTGCTTCAAAAGAGGATTCATACACTCTATAAAGACTCAGTGGAACTTAGATTTCTAAATCTTTGGGAGCAATGGTTAGTGATAAGGAATTCTCCAAGCACCTGGGACCTTATGCAGGTGACTGCCCTTGTAAGTCCAAGTAGTTCCATATGTCCCCAGGACCAGCACCTCTTTCTGCTCACATCCAGAGCTTCCAGGTTTTGAGTAATGGACCTCAGAGCTGAATGCAGGATTCGGGAGCTCAGCCAGATGCATAACAGATATTGCAAGACTCCAGTCTTACATGAGTGCTGTATTGGATGTAGGTAGAAGTGCTTGTTTAATCAGGACTGTGGCACTCTAGGAAATTCTAGAGTGATCATATATGTAATTCATTTTGCTTCTATTCAGCATTTGTGAGTCCTGTATATTAGCCATTGTGAAATATTTGGAAAACACATCATTGAAAGTAACATTTCACGTTTGTATTTTCCCCTAAGTGTATTTAACTGTTAATGAAAGCCATGGGACTGAAAGCTGTTGAGACAGAAATCTTATTCAGGAGACTGGAGCTGTAGTGCTCTCTGACTCATTTGATCCTCCCATGTCTCCTTTGGGATTCAACCATTTTTAAAAGGAATTACAGATAGCAGTAGAAGAATAGCTTTGTCACTGACTATTCATTCCATGGTGTTTCAACATAGGGCACAGATTAATGTAATTTATTGTGTTGAATTTTGTTTTCTGGACATCTGTTCAATATACCCAAACTCCTCCTGTATAAAACTCTGAGGAGACATCATTTGGTAGCAGCTAGAAAACATTGGGCTAGATATTCACTGGTGACTTGGAGGTATAACTCTTTATGCACTGGATCTCCAGTGCCTTGAGCTATCCAATTGTCTGTGTCAAATAACCCCAATGTGCCTTGTGTCAAATATTACTGATGTCACTATTGACATTGTGTCAAAAAATGTCATACCCAATGTCTGTCACTGAAGAATGGTGGCAGAGTCAAAACTTGACAAAAAACACTTAAGGACAGATAATGGAAGTAATGTGCATCTTTCTCGTTCCCCTAACAGGGAACCAAGTAAATTGTGAGTGTCTCTTCAAATTTTCTTATGCAGACCGCATTTCGTGTTGTATACTTCTAGCTGCAGAGATTTTAGATTTGAACTTCTTAAAAATATTGGCAAAGAGAGGAAGTTATTCAAAATAAGTGTAAAATGAGCCAAGTTAGCAGGCACAGCTGCAGCTGGTGCAGACCAGCTCCGTGTTAATCGAAGGCAGGAGATGGCTTCAGATGTACAAGTGCAGTGAGGTCAGAGACACTGGGCCATGAGTAGCACAGCAGAGAAAACAGGTTTGGGTATTCTCATTACACTTCCCTATATTGTTGAAATAATGTATATTATTTTGAGGTGTTAAATATTTCTAAAATTTGAAACTCATGATGTGATTTTTTTTTTTTTTTGAGAAGGTGTTATTGTTACGTTCCTTAAACTTTTCTAAATGACTTGATGAGGCTAATTGCTCTGGATCTTCTCATATTGTTCTAAAACTCTAAGGGTAGGATCTCTCACCTGTGTGGATGTCACCAGAAAAATATTTTAAACTGTCTCCAGAGACACATTTTCTAGCTCTTTTTCTTATGGGAGTTATGGGATAATTTAAAATACCCCAGTGCTGATTTGTAGATTAATTTATTTTTTTAAAGGATCTGAGAATTTTGTCTTTAGTTAGTAGCATCTCTTGAGTCTCTCTGGCTCGTGGAAGCAAGGTCTTTATCCCTTCACCATCAGGAAGTTCTGCTGTTCTCGGATTGGACTGTGAGCAGCAGCATCTGGCAAGAGTTTGGCTTTGAGCAGACAACTTTAGCAATTCCAAAGTACTCCTGTTAAGTAGTAGTAGTAATAAAAATAAAATTACAGTGGACTGTAAAGCAACATTCTGCTCTGCTCCTAAGCAGCTGCCTACAGATTTCTAAAGCAGATGCCTCATGTTGCCCCCAAAGCCTCTGGACTCGTGTGAAGGAATGTCTGCTTGTGCTGTCCGGGCAGCTGGTGTCATTTGTTAGAGCCACGAGGTCAAATCTTCCCAAGCAGCAGAGAAATGCTCAGAGACAGAGCTTGATGTATCCGTCAGAAGGCTGACATGTCGTGAGCTGGTTTGGTTTTGTGCAGCTTTTCAGGAAGGGAAGGAGCTGGATGCAGACAGTAAACATCCTAATGTCTGGGTCAACACACAGAATCAAACACTGCTGGGCTGCTGTGGGAGAGTCCCTGCCCTGTGCCCTACCTGAGCTGGCTGCTGCTCAAAACCCCAACGCACTGGGACTGTGAATCACCCAGTGCTGGAGTCCTGGATGGGCTCTTAGATACGTAATTATTTCCTTTGAAGTGCTATGAATTTTGAATCCATACTAAAATGATGTTTCTGAAACATCTCTGCCTGAAACACAATAACAAATAGAAAATACAATGCTGTCAGATCATGAATAAAAGCTGGGCTGCAGGAAGAATAAAATCCTTCAGTAGAAATACTCAGGAAGGTAACAAAAACATAGAGGCAAAGCATTTGCCTAATTATCAGCATAACTGGATGTAACAAACAAGGAATAAATCACTTTTTTTATTTCATTATGTTAAATTTAAAAATCCAGTCTTGGACATTTTACCTCTGAAATATACAATATTTTCAAGTTCAGTGCTGCCAACATTTCTCAAATAAGTGAAATGGCTCAGGTGATATTTAAGATGATTTTGTCTATGATGAATGGCTCATTTACCATCTTACATTTAAACTCAGAGCACATTGAAATGTGTGTTTGAAAGTCTGAATGAGTACATTTGGACCCACAGGCAGGTTGTCTTCAAAATAGTGAACAAAAATCTTCCAAAGTTTTTATGGGAACTTTTTGTAATCTAGATCCTTTCTCTGAAAGACTCTTCCCACTTCCAGGCCTTCATTGCTTTGAGTGTCCCATGTTCCCTTATCACAAGAGATATCATCTCCTAGGGTTTTCAATTTTATATTTTTTTCAAATGGATATGCCAATTTTGAATTAATATATAAAATAGAAGCCTTTTTTCCTGACATAGTCTTGGCCTCCAAAGTGAGAAGCAGAGGAGACAAAGGAAGGAGCTCAGCTCTACACCTGTAGATCTTGGTTCCAGTCTGAGTCATGGGATGGAACTAAAAGGAGAGAGTTTTCTTTTCATCCTTTACAAATTACAGATATTAAAAAGTTTTGTTTCATTGGCCAGAATTGCTCAAGCTGTTCTGTTTGAATAAATAATATATACTTTGAGATTCCTGAACGCTTTTCCTTTTGACATTTACATGTAGTGATGAAGTTGTAGATTAAATGCCTGCTCCAATTAAAAAAGGGAAAAGGACCACAAAAGGGGGAACTCCAGCAGGAGTGGGTGAGTGAATGTGCTCTGCCAGAATCAGCGAGCTCCTGCTCAGGATATTCACTTATCATGTGTGAAGCTAAATCCCTGATCTACCTTTTCAGAGCCAGGCCTCTCCTATTCAAGTGGAATTTTCTGATTTCATCCCCCTATAAGGTTCCTGTGGGTCCTTTGTTTTCCTTTTTCTTTTGTCCCTGACCACTACTTTTATGCAATCCTGGTAATGCTGATTTGTTCTGTTCCTTGTAGGGCCTTCTGCATCTGCCTGCTCTCTGTAGTAAAGACATGAATTCTGAATTTGTAGTAGTTCTAAAAACGTTAATTCACATAAAAATAGTAAATAGCTGGACTTCATGCTTGACAAAACACTTAACATGGTCAAGTAAGATGGTTAAGTTTGTTTAATACACAAATATAGTATGTTTCTATTTACTTAGTTTAAAACTCTCTTCCTCCTATTTAGCAGTTTGTTAATGAGAATACCTGTATAACAGTAATACTTTAATGGTATTTACTAACATAAATATTTGCTTTCTAGAAGCAATGTTACACAAAATTCCTGAACTGCAGTCTAAGCAACTGCTGGAATGTTTGAGGTAAGAAACCTGACCTTTGGGGAGGATCAACATGAGGAAAACAGAGTTTCCACTGTTTGTGACTTGTGTCCATAGTGAAGGGGCTTGGAATGGCAGGAAAGTGACCATCACACGCTGTGTCACGGCTGAACCCCAATGGAAAGTTCTTGTCATTGTAATGATATTGGTAACTGAAAATATTTTGCATGGATTTCAGCATATCCTTGTACACTCAAAACAGGCAGTTTGTCAAGGTCCTTCTGTAACAGATAAGGGAAAATAAATAGAGAGAGACCTTCATTTATACTAAATGTTAGGAATTGCAAAACCTGCGTGAAAAGAAGAATTTTGAGTCAGCTTTGTTCTAACTGCTGATGAAGTTACGTTAGCTGCAGCTTAAAGCAGAACAAAAAAGTGTTCTTTGAGGCATCGTCTTTTCCACATAAATTCTGCTCCTTCTCCCTCAAACTATTTAGTTGCCAGCTATTATTGTCAAGTGCTTGCATTCACCATGCATCACAACGTGTCGTGTCCATGTGGCTGCGGTTGATGCTCAAGTGACAGCCCTGGTCTATAATCAGAGCAGCTCTGGCTGGGGGCACAGATGGCAGACAACGATGGACACGTGCAAGGGGAAGTTTCACCAGCCCTGCCTCGGCTGGAGGGCTTGTCCAGGTGGTAGATGAATATCCAGGAGCCTTCTCAAATAGTAAACCCCCCTCAGGTTTATTCTTGGAAGTGCAGGAATTTTTCTGGTGTATTCAGGTGAGTGTTGACATAAGAGTGGGGCAGGAACAGTCAGGTGGGAACATTTTTTCCAGGGTGGGCTTAGAGCTGCGGTCTGGAATGGAGATGCATTTTATTTATGATGCCACTTCTCTTATTCTAATTATTATTTTTTAAGGTTTTCTTTGCAAAGGGTCTTATACTCTTTTTTCTTTTTTTCTTAGCAAAGTACTCCTACTTAGCTTATTTATTTTTCAGCTTTAAAACATCAGCATTTTATAGATCTGAATTTCACAATGTGAGGATGATTGCTACGTACAATTTGCAAAATTGTGATTAACCAGCCCCTGTTTCGAGTCAGTTCTCCCTAATTCACAAAAGGCTTCCAAGAATAGTCTGCACAAAATTCAGTGTGCAAATTGTAGGGCAGATTTTTAGAGGGCAGTTTAAAGAATGAAGTCCTAAGGGTTTTATCTATATTTATATCTCTTGTTAAACCAAACTCTTATGTAAATGTTACAATCTGTAAATAACAAGCTGAGCCGCTTTCTTAAAGGAAAGATTGCATCCACAGTTTTTGAGATTTGGCAAAATTATTAACTTGCACAATAGACTAATATACAAGTATATTTGGAAGCAACTAACACTAGCCTGTGTCTTCATCTGTATTTTATGGATATTTAAAGGTTTAAGTATACATAGACCTTTCATTTTCCTGTAAAAATTGTCTCAAATTGAAAAACACTGCCCTTAGTGATGGCTTGAAAAAAATGGAGATAGCTTTTGTATACTTTTACTTTTTATAGCCATTAATGTTGTAGTAAATCTTGTATTATTGTATACAGTCTAGATTATTCTTCATTCTTTTGCCTTTGGACAGGAAAGAAATTACTGGCTTCCATCAGTGTTATTGGCAATCCCCATATTCTGACATCTGTTCCTTTCTAAACATTTTACCAACCTTGATGAAATGTAGTTTAGTGTTAGAAGCTGACTTGAAGAAAAAATTGGATGATAAAAAAATAACATTGATTAAACACCAGAAGTAATTTACCAATGACTATCAATATTTTGATGGCCATTGCAGTTTATTGCAGAAAAGCTAGACATCTTATAGTAATTTTAATCATATATAAATCTTGGAATTAAACTGAATAAATGAATTTTCATTTTTTAAACAGAAGGATGAGAGACTGATTTTACTCAATTTTAATCAAACTCTTTGAGCCGTAGTCCTGAGAATGTTTGGGGCATATTTTACAGATGCCATGCAATGCACAACTCCCCAAATTAAAAATCTCAATTAATATTTTCTTATACGCAGTGGAGATGTCATTTGTGATGTTGTCCTTTCCATGGAGCAACATGGAAAGGACACGGATCTGGATTTGCCTGCTCCAGACCAGGTGCTGGAGTGGGGGGTCCTGCAGGGCACTCCAAGGGGCTTCCAACAGCGAAGGTGGTGGGTCTCTGGTGAACCCCCCTCCTTTATTAGCTGGGCTTCATTACAATAAAGCAAAGCAATAAAAGACAAGTGTGGTTATTCCCTCTCAGGTGCCAAGCACAGAGCAATTATGGTGTGCCTTCCCTCACTCCATAGGGTGGCGAGCTGCAAGAGGACCTTGCAAGAGGTTGTTGAGGGTTGGGGCAAAAGCAGGGGTGAGTGTTTCATTTCCAAGGACTGGAACAAGTTAATTACACAGAGAAGGAGTAGGTATGAACAATATCTTCTTGGGAAGGGAAGTATGTGGGAAATAAATTGAAAAGGGCTACTACAGAGTGTATGTTCTGATATTGTGAAAGGCAGATGTACAAGAGGATGGGAAGGTGTGATTAGATATTTTCAGAAGCACTTAGCAACAGTCTCAGCGGAGCTGTTGAAATTCACGGGATTTGCTGTGGACACGTAATGTTTGGGAGCAGAGTTTGGGCAATGCTAAGCTGCAAGTCCCATGCCCTGGGCGTGGATCTTCCCTGGAAGGTTTTCAGTGAGGCTGTAATACTTCAGGAGGGCGAAGAAGGCACATTTCTCTGGCTCTGTGTGTGTGTCTATGGACCACTGAGGACAAAATGAAATTGCAACTCTTGATGAATTCACTTCGTCACACCAAGATTTTCAAAGGCAGAATTACTTCTCTAGCAATAGGGTCCTAGAAGATTCCCAAGCTGATTTTTGATTCCCTTACCTTTGAGAGAAACTTGAACCATGGAGGGTTCAAGGTAGTTGCTAGGCTGTTTGAAGTGAAGGGGATTGGAGAGATTTGTTTTCTCTGTTTTACAGAAAATTTTAATTTGAAGGAAAATTTTCCTAACAGACCTCCATTAGAAGATTCACATTTATTATGAAACAGTTTTCCTTTAATTTCCTAAAGGTCATGTATGGTAGGAGTAACTGAGGGGTCTAGGTTACAGTGGCGCATAAACTGACAATTGTTGGATTCTAGTATTCTGTGCTAATAATAAAAAAAATCACACATTTCAGCCAGAGACCTCTCAGCATGTTTTATAAATTTGTTCAAAGATGAATAAATCCTCACTGTTCCTTGCTGAGGATATTTAGTAGAGAAAGTAAACATTATAGACAAAATGTCAATTTTTGGAAGTGCATTGTTTTTCTTAAAACTGATTCTTTTCTTTCTGAAAACACATTGGATTCAAGTGTGCTTATATGTACATACTAGGCGTAGAGTTTGTTGGTCAGGAGACTGTCCTGGGAAATGCGATGACCCAAGTTCTGATGCATGTCATTCCCAAGCCTGAGTGTCTCAGATAATATATAAAAACAAGAATAAAACAATTTCTAGACAAAGGAACAGGACTTGGTTCTCCTTTGCTGTTGTGTGTTCATGTAACCATCGGGAGACGGAGATCTTGACTCTCTCTTCTCCCAGCTAACTGAAGTGAGCATCTAAAAATTATTTCAATGCAACTGTGCAAAACAAACCTTTGAAATCCATTAAAAAAAAATCTACTTCTCTCCCCCCCAAAAAAACCCCAAAAAACCAACCAAACAACCCCCCCCCAAAAAAAACCCCCAAAATTAGAGAGACGTGAAAGAATATTGTCATTCTGTGGTCACACTGAGTATGTGTCATTAAAGGATGGGAAACTGAGAGGAACACTGAGTTGTTTTTCTCGGTGTCCCCCAGCTCAGCCAGCGGCAGTGTGAGGCCAGCCCCGGAGTGCCGCCTGCCCAGGGCCATGTTAAGGCAGTGGGTGCCTGCCCTCCCTGTCAGACCTGCAGTGCCTGGTGGCCTTCCCTACCCTCTCCCAGCCTCCCTTTAACATATGGTTTCAAAGCTGTTGCCGTTCACCTGCTCAGATATCTGTACAAACTACTAGTAGGAACTACATAAATATCTAACAGATGCACGCGCTCACCCTGGGATTAATGCATTCTGGACTCGGACCCGTCAGCATCACACCCCTTCACAAAGGCATTTTATTTTTTCACTTGCTCATGTGGTGTACACCTGTGACATGCTGGCAGTGCACTTGCTTGCAGTGAGAGAGCCCCTCAGGTTCAAAGCTATCCTTATATCTTTGTTCCTTTATGCGTGAACCTTTTGAGGTTTTCTCTTAGTGTTCAAAAGGCTTGAGCGTGGCATTACATCTTTAAAACCTCTTCTGACCCTTTTTTGAATATGCTGAATATAAAAGCAGAAACAAAGCAAGGAGAACTAGATAAATAGATGCAGGGAGACATCATAAGGGAAAAAAAAAGCTCCCGAGCTTGCCAATATTACTTCATTCTTTTTATTGCAAACCTGTAAACTAACAATAGCCCACCACCTCACACAGCTGGTTGTGCGAATTGAAGGTGTGCTGAACGTGTGGGCTTTCCAAATGGAGCACAATAACAGGAACACCTGTGCTAAACCACTTTGCATTGATTTTCTTTTTTTACAATATTTGCAGTCCTTTTCTTTTTAGAAGTCTGTGTAGGGGGAAAAAGAGGAGGACTTGTCAGCTTTAGTTTTAGTTTTAGGACTTGTCTTCTAAGGTTTGATGGACCTGTTAGAAAATTGTATGGATTTATGTACATCAAACCAAATGTAAGATTGAGTCTTTAAGCAGAGAAGAAATTGTTCATCTTCTGGACCCAGCTTTGCTAATGGAGATTGGCTTTGGCTAGCAGGCTCCTTGCAGCTCACTCCTAGTTTGTTTAGTTGGTTGGTTGGTTTTTTAATGTTTTTTTTTCTTTTTTAAACTAAGCAGCGGATGTTTCAATAGCCAGTTACAGCGACAAAATGGTTAAGAAAAATACTAATAGTCTGTAAGTGTGTATCTTAAGGCACATCACTGATTTAAAATGATTAATATTCAATAATTCATGGTTGTTTAATGAAATGACATATCAAATCAGAAAAAGTAGAAGGGAGAAATTTCTCTAACTTAATTCTCATCACTGCAGAACCACATAGGTACTATCACTGCTGTTATTACCTGGTATCATAGATTAGGTTTAGTGTTATATTTTATGTTAAATTTCAGGCATAAAAACAAAATGCTTTTCACTGACAAAAATTTACTGTAACATGCTGGGCTATGAATCTGAGAACTGTAAAGATGGGCATCATTGGTAAAATCTAAGCATACCTTTTTGGTCACTTTGTCAGCAGTATAAATGGGTCCAAGGGTTGCTTAAAGGGCTAGTTAACCTTTTCTCCTTTAACAACAGCGGAATTTGAGGTTCTTTTTCACCTAAGTACCTACCAATTTATGTCCGTAATTCCTATTAATTCTGAGTCGCTCTTTCTTACACTGTTGTTACTTGAAATGGAAAATATTGGTTACAGTCCAAGAGAAAAATTTATAGCCTGTCATTGTAGCCTTGTGCTATTTCAATATAATAATACAAATGCATTCCCTCTTTGTGATAAGTGTATTTTTCCTTTTACTTTCTCATGCGATGTTCAGACCCTTTCCAGACTTACTTTGTCTCTATGATCCCAGCGATTATAAATGCTCAAGGAGCCTTTAAAGATATCTGTTACCCCTAAAGCAAGGGAAGCAGACTCTCCTGTTGTCTGTCACACTCAGGCTGGGGCTGCAGGAGCCAATTTTCATCTTGTATAGCTAAAAGTTGGGGCTTGTGGTACTTCTCTGTTAGGTCATCTTACAACCTCGTGGATATTTTCCTGCATTTTCTATGTAGGATTCCCCACAGGGTCCCATCCTCCAACATTAAGGAAGGTAGAGAAAGTTCTCCAGGCTCAATCAAGTTCCTGTTGATGTGTTTAGTGAGACAGAGATGGAGCTTAGGAACACAGAAGTGCTGCTTGTTTTAGAAGTGAGAAGGAGACCCACCGGACAAAATTTTCTTTCCAGTAATCAAGGGAAGATGGGAGTCTCGCAGCAGTAATGTGGACTCCTCTAATTGCCACTTCCAAGTTATTAGCATCTGGAGCCCTTTTTCCCTTTCCTATCCAGCAATTACAGAGTGGGATAGATTAGTGTGTTGCAGAAGCTGTAGAGTGGACTAAGTTTCTCTCTGTTGGCACTTGGTTCTTTGCTGAAATTGATACTTTGAGCTGAAATCCAGGTTTTTTACCTGCCCTTGAATCCCAGGCTGTTCTCTTCATAGATAATGTATATTCAGGCAACACACAAATTATTTATTTACTTCTCAGCTCCCTGCCCCCACCAGAGAAAAAGAAACACATCTTAAAAAGCCAAAGAAAACCAGTCAGACACATGTTTTGCACATGAAGAATCACGTCTATAGTAAAATGAGATCCATATGTGTGTTTTGGATGTGAGCACCAATGCTCACTTTAGCTTTGCCCACATGCCAGGGTGTATGCGCTGCTGCCGAAAGCTCAGAATTTTGTTGCTAAATCACACACAAAAATTGACCTTGAGGTTGCGTTAATGTCATAAGTTCATAGTTTTCTGTTGTTTCTTTCCCCATGTATAGCGTCCTTTGTTTATAACTCAAATCCTCTCAAGATTAAACTTTAAAAAGACTCTGTGATTTAATGGACTTAGGATCAGATTCTAACCTCCAGCGTGAAACAAGCCTGACTGTAGCACTCAATAGCAATAAGGGATTGTTTGCAGTTGTGAAGCAATGACCGCCAAACATTATTCAGAAAAAAGATGCTGGGACTAATTTTTGCATGGATGAAATATTCAGATGAATGTTAAAAAACTGCATAACAATAGACGGTGACATACACAAAGGCTAAAAGAGAAATTACTATCATTCCAACATAGCACTGCACTAATTATTTTCTTTTCCCCACAACCATAAATATCTTAGCTTCAAGTTAGCATATTTCTTTATATAAAGTTTTTTTCTATCTTGTACATATGTCCTGCAGAAGGATATGGACAGATCGAAAACTGTCTTGCTTGAATCTGTTAGCAGTTTTAAAATTTATAAAGATAATTGACTTTTCCGTTCATCTTCCAAGTTTGGACTTGTTTATGCATATACATGAATTTTATTCCTTCCTTTAACTTTCCCCCAAATGAGAACTATCTTGTAAGTGTAAGATCAGATCCTTGCTGTTACTCAGGTGCTTTGTACTCCTCTGGTAGTGGAAAACATTTGTGACTTCCCTGATCTCCAGAGGATTTGAAATGCTTTCTCTAAAAAAATCCTCAGCAAGTAGCAGCAGTAGTGTCAGTATCCCATCCCTTTTTTCCCTCTGAGGATATACTTGGAGCAGAGGGAACAACCTGTGACTCTGTGATTAGTTCCTGGTCTGGTGAAACACGATGAATTGACTAGGGACCCGTTCTGAAGCTTGTTCTACTGTACACCAAGTTGGTAGTGGGGAATCTGAAAATTATTTTGGAGACCAGTGCTATCACATCTCGGTTATTTTCAGGGAATAGGAAATGAGGTTCAGATTTTAAATATGGAAATATCCTTCCTGTTTCTGCACAGAGTTTAGCTGTTTTGGGGGTACTAAAGCCATGTAATATAAATAAAGCAAATTTGAAAGTCAGTAATGCTCCAAGCAAAAGGGGGTTGAGGAAGGGAGAGATGCTTCGGTGGTATTTATTTTCTTGATTCTCTATTCTTGTTATCATTATCTTGATCCTGAAAGATATAGCAAGCTTCTTACTAGTAGCACTTTGTTATATAGTAACTTTTAAACCTTCCTACTGGGGTTAGGTGATCAATTATTTTCTAAAGAAAATGGTGATTTTTCAAAAGCTGTGTTTTGTTTTCATTTATAATTATCTCCACATCAGTCTTCAATTTGGAATCTTGAATTGGCCACATATACACACTGACTTGCATGTAAAAGATCTGTGACAGCAGACACGTGAAGTTTCCATACCATAATTATTCTCTGTATCAGGCTCCCAGTCCTTGAGAGATCTGGAAAACCTACAAAAAATGCAGTTTGAGTTTGCCTATGGGAGTCAGAACTCAGCTCAGGTTATTATGCCATCAATAAATACATTTTTTTAAAAAGGAAAGGAAGTGCTTTAACTTCCTATCATCTTATCTCTGTGTTAGAGAGCAGTTTCTTAAAACGGTAGACCACAGAAGGAATGCCATCAGCTTGAAATCTGGTCCATGTGAGTGTTTTTGTGAGTCGCTCGTGCATCTTCCCCTAAATGTTCTTGTTAAGTTTTGTGGTTTAACAATCATCTCTCAAATTCTTCTATGGAATGTATATTCTCCTCATCTGTTGCATAAGAAATCCACATGAAGATAAGAGGGTTTTGATTTTTCAGAGGGGAAATGGTTAAGTTAATTTTACTGAAGGGCTATTGCTTGCTGAAAGTGCATGTATAGAATACATAGAAATAGCTTCATTTCCTATCAGGTGACCTGAATATCTTATCTATAAATATGTTATTTAAGGAACATATACATACTTTTCCTCAGTAAAGTGATCTGTTAAAGACATGTCAAGACTCCGTAGGAAATCCATACCTTCGGTAATAATCTTTGCAGCACAGTAGATCCAGGGAGTAGTAGATCCAGGGACTTTCCTGGGACTGGGCAGTATGTCAGGACTAACTATAAATGGCAACTGAAAATAAGGTTAAAGGAGATCAGTCCAGGTAACTTTTCACTTGGCCAAAAAAAAGAGAAAATATTATGGTTGCTCAACAGCCAGACATCATGAGAGCCTCAGGTGGGAGTTCCTTCCGTTCTGATGAGTATGGCCCTTCTTGCAATGACATGACAGATAAATTTGCAGATTTTTTTAGAACTGCAAACACCAGTGCTTGCATGAACTCCCACACAAATCCTCGATCTCATACCTTCCTATGGATGGCAAGTGCCACATTGTGAGCCCGCAGGACCTCTCTGGCAGTTCACAGAACCCCACGGTTGTGCTGTGCAGCCCTGGCGCTGCGCAGGCGAACCAGAGCCGGCGGAGGACGACATCAGCAAATCAGTGGCTAATAAAGACAGGCAGCAACAGCAGCAGCAGTGTTGGCCTTCTCCACAGCAGGGTACCACAGATGTTTCAGATAACAAAGTGAGCTTCGCTGACAGAACATGTGTGTAATATATAAAATAATGGGAACCGAAAGAGGGGGGAAAAAAAGAGGCCACTCCAATCCACCCATGTAAAAATGTTTTTTATTTATAAGTGAGCAGCTGAATACGAATGTTGTCTGCTTCCATAGAAGTAAAAAATAGCAAGCTGATGTGGATGAGAGACTTCACATGGTTTCCAGCAAAATAGGCTGTGCGTTGAAATCTTGTTCTTGTCCCTAGGGTGGGTCCGGACATACAGCTGGGGCAAATCCATGCCATTTTATTTTCTAGTAATTATACTTTTTTACCTCCTCTGATGATATGTCTGTGCTGTGGCTGGGGGGGATCATTGCCAAAGTTTCCTGTGTAACACTATGGCATGCTGGACAGTTTTTGGACAGGACAAGCTTTACCAAATAGTTGCTGCACTGAGGAGTTTTGCAGAGTGGACCTGGAGAAGCAGGAATTTGCAGTAATGATCCACAACTACCTGGAAAAAAACTCCATTAACAGCTCTCAAGTAAGATAATTAGCTATGAACTGGATGAATTACAGCAGAAATCCCTGTTTTTATGATATAATAGGCTTACCTTCTACTGTTCAAGTGTCCCAAAGTAATAAGATCAACCTCATAGTTGAGGAATCCTTGGGTGAAGGAGACTTTCACAATTCTTTCCTGCCCTGGTCCCAAGGGCATGGACAAGGAGCATGAGTGGGGCACCCCAGAAATAGCCGGGTCACCCGGTGCCACTGGTATCTGGTGAGTGGTACCACCATGTAAGGGCCCCACATTGACTCTGTGTGTGGCCTAATGAGAAAAAGTTGACAAACAGGCCAGGAAAATAGCTTGGAATGCCTGGTCATCCCCTTCCGTGTGCCTTCTCTGTGTCTGTGCTGCATGGCCAGCACTCAAACACCGTGAGGGAGAGCTGCCCGGGGTGTGCAAGTTGTTAGCCTGCTTTTGAAGAGTAACAGACAGCGGGATTCGGCAGGATGGAACAGGAAGCTCCTATCAGAGGCTAATAAATGTTTCCTTGTAAAATGGGGAGATGCTTATGTGAGTCCAGATATAAAGTGAAAGTAAGACAGCCCTCAGAGGAATTAGTGAGGTAATAAATGTACTTACTAGGGCAGTGTGTGCCAGAGCAAGACAGAAATGGGCTAAGACCAGAAGAAAATTAGAACCTCAAGTGCAAGCTGAAGCTCAGTGGTCAGATGAAATTCAAACCTTTCCTCTGAGAAAAGAGTGTCTGCCCTGACTTGATTATCTGGGATTGGCGTGGCCAATGAGAAGAACAACAGTGCAGGATTTCTGCCATATGTCCTTCTTTAAGCAGTAAGACATGAACACAGAGTATGGGAACCAGCTGAAAGAGGATTTGGCTCTCAGCATATGCATGTTTTATGTACAGATTGTGCTGTTGCAACTCCACCACCTCAATGGCTCAGAGTCTGTCGGTGTGTCAGATTATTGTGGCGTGTGGCTCGGCATTTCAGGGTGGCTGAAATCCTTTGGGACTGCCTGTGGGATCTGTGGTTTGGCCCAGCGCAGTGCTCCTCTGCGTGTGCAGGATAGAGTCATCTAAACTGGGAGAGGTGAGGGCATGCAATCCTTCACAGTAAAATCAACATGAAATCAGAGGTGGATGATCTACAGGAGATGTTTCTGTGGCTGAAATGTAACTACAGGTTAGGTAAATTGCTCTGAAAATCTTGTGGCTATATACATGTTGTGGTCAGTTTATCAGTTTAAAATTTTAGCGTTTCTCTAAAGTCAGGTGTGCAGAAGCAGGACTTCTATAATGTATTCTTTAACTGAAGAAAGTAAAAAAATCCAGATTTTTAAAATATTTTAAATTAAAGCATTTTTCCCCTCTGAGCAGCATCTTATAATTGAGATCCACCTTGAACATGCCAAGGTCAGAATTCAAGACACAGAATATGCTCATGAAGCTGCCCAAAAAGATACCTTTATTCAGCCAAATTGGAAAACTTGTGTGTAACCCAAAAGATCAGAATAGAGTCCTTATTGAGCAAGGTTAGGAGGGATAGAAACAATCGGCTTATATAGAGTATTTTTACTTCATAGGAATGTGGTTCTGATTGCTGAAAATGTATCCTTTGCATGAAGTACAAGCATAATCCTATGCCTACTTTGCCCTTTGAGTAAAAGTATGCTTAATAGCAATTTCAGGGGAAAAAAAAATCTATTTAAAGCCTGTTGAGCAGAATATCCACTTATAGAGGGAAGCTATAAGTGAATAATGTTAATGGAGTTCTGTTTTGTAAAATGCATAGAACAACTAATACAATCAAGCTCCTATAACAGTGAATGATTGAATTACATTTAAGAGAGTACCTAATTTATGACCTTTAAAGATAGTTTTCGAGCTGTCTGTTTTTGTAAATCCTAGACCACCTTCATACAAAAGTTTTTAGAAATCTCATCTCTCACTTTATATTATGGTCAGAGGACCTTTTGTGCTATTGCACGTCAGTAGTTCCATTAAAACATTTAAGTAGGCTAATTACTAAAAGAAAAAAAATGCTTTCTGGAAAAATTATTATACCTGTTTATTAGTGTAGGAGAAGTTCTTACTCTGGAAGTAAATTTTGAGCAATAGTGATGAACAATGACCTGACCCAGGACCTCCTTAGAAAAAGAAATTAAACCCTGTAAGTAAAAGCCATGTAAATACCAATTATTGAGCCTTTTTTCCCCTCAAAACCAGTAGATTTTTAAAAAGTAGAAGTTTGTGCATAACTTCCACCAATCTCTGGTATATTACATAAAGGAACATGAAGTTTTATACTCCTATCATATTTTTTCCTCCCATTTATTTTTACAGTATGTGTTTGTTTTATTGCTGTGAAACTCTGATTCAGTGTTATTTTGTGCAAAGGAAGCCCTCAAATTTACTGCACACTTCATTAAAACTGTTTGTACTTTTATCAGTTTTAAAGAGGCTGCTCTTGCAGCCATTTGATGCTGGTTTTGCCTTGCACTGTTCAGGAAAGTCAAGTGCATTTGAGAGCCCTTCCATGTAGCATTGGAATTTATACAGAGATTCCATGCAGGAATATCCTTCCATAACTCTCTGTTAAGTTTTACATCATTTCTTAAAACTTTCCACAATTTTGTTCGCTTTTGTTCCGGGGGGTTCTGCCTGCTGTGGTGTCATTCATTGCTCATCCTAAAAGAAGGCAGAGAACAAAGGTGGAATAAGCTGCTAATCTTCTGGATCAGCCAGATGTTATTCAGTGGTAGATGGGAATTTGAGGCACCGATCCTGAAGGGCAAGAGGTGCAGGAGAGGGGCTGTGAGGCTGCCAGAAGCAGTCACTTCCTTGTCACACCCCGGCTGCCAGAGCGCTGGTGCGTCATGCTGCCTTAAATGTGGCTTCTGCCTGCTGGGGGGAATGGAGCTCTCTGTGGAGCATCACATTTCCAGAGAGGCACAAATGGAATTGGCTACTCTAAGAATGCAATAATATAATTTTTTTTTTTTTTTTTTTTAAGATCTCTTTAGCAAGGAAGACCCCAGCACTTTATAGGTCCTGCTTGTTCGCAATGAAAGCTCAGTGCTGTAGCTCTGAGTTCCTGTTGAGGTAATCTCAAAATTCTTCCTGCTGCAGAATCACATCCAAAAGGGCTGGGCTGCACGTGTATAGCTAAGGAACTGACTAGAAAAAGGCTGTGAAATTTCTGTGGCTGATCATACTTACGGTTCTGTACTTCACAATGTAAAGTAAAAAATGTATTGTTTTACAGAGAAGCTCCATTATAGGTCAGGCCTTTTCTTAACCAGCCACTTGAGAGTGGCCCCACTTGACTCCCAACGCAATTTACTCTGACCATTAGTTAAGGACTGCTTCTGCTGTGTCTGTGGTGTTCCCAGCTCCATATGGTGGTAGCTTAAGGCTGATCTAAGAGTAAACAAGAAGTGCAGGGTTTCAGTCACACAAAGGTGTGGGACTCAGTCTATAAAATTAAAGAAGAGATTAAATGCAGAGGGAATACTCTGCCTTTATTTCACACTAAATATGCCAGAAATCAGAGGTTAGGCTTCAAAGCTTTTTATCATGCTTGTTGGTTCATTATTCCAAAGTAAAACTCTTTTAGGGATGGATTTTTTGTTATTTTATTGCTGCTTTTCTGCAAATGAAGTTCCTGCACTATACTGTATGTTCAGTATTCACAACAAGGAGAGATTCTGGCTTTGCCCCAAACTGCTGACAGTCTCGATACTTTTGCAGTGAACATCTCTGGAGCACTGAGGAAGATTTTTGGAGGATGAGAGGGAATGTCAGGCTAAAGTACCATAAATAATTTATAGTCCTCAGATAATTGTCCTGTGACAGCTCCCAGTGCTTCCAGTTTCTTCCTACCACCCCTATTTTCAGCTATCAGTTATAGAATCTTGACTTAATATTGCTAATTGCATAGTAAACAGAACAATATTGTTTGCCCCAAGACAGATTACCATTTCTCATTACAGAATTCACATAGACCACAAATCATTGATACCATCTCCACCAGTTATAATAAAGTTTATCTTCAATCTGATAAAAAGCATGTACTGAATAATAACTGTTGCTCTTATTGTAAGTGGTTTAAAAACACGCTTTTAAAAAAGCTGGGTAGTTCACTGAAGTTGCAATTCTGCATTTGCCCTAGCCAAGAGAGGTGAGAGTTGGGGACAAAAACGGTCAGATTTCCAAGCGTGACTCTGTGGGTGCAGTGTGTGTGGTGGCACTTGACAGCTGATGAACCTCTTACTGTTATCACAGTCAACTAAACACAGTCAGTCCCACTTTCCCTGCATTTATCTGTATTTGTACTTGAACCCATTGTTCACTGTGTTATGGATTTGCATCTTTAGCTTATTCATGGAGAATTAAATTGCACTGGATGCTGTAAGAAAGTTTATCTCTTCAGTTTGAATTGTAGAGATCCTCAGTGGTCTGGAGGTTTTTGCCTCAGTCCCAAGATGAGCACTTGCACCTGCAGCAGTGCAAGGACAGGCACTAAATCTTTATGGAAAACTGCCTGAAAAAACGGGTTCATTTTACTTATCTCCCACCACTATTTATGCAGACTCATAGATGAAGAGGAAATAATTTAGTATGACACAGACCACCAAAATCCATAAAGGGAATACCACGGCACAAGTATGGATACTGTATTACTTTTCAGTTCTTTTACAAAGGTAGAAATGTTCCAGTAGTGCATTTCAATCTGCCCTGGTGAATTAAGATAACTCCTTGGGGAGGTTAATCTTTTAGCGCTATATGCTTTTATGTCATGTATGCTGAGGTGGAAACATTTGCATCATTGTGTGTCATTTTGAACAAGACTGGCCCAAACGTTAGCTGAATTTTGCATTTTGCTACCTCTTTTCATTGAGATGAGGCTCAGCCAGCAAGCTGAGCTCTAAACACAAGCTTCCTCAAAGCATGGCTCTGCTCCTGAATCAGGGAAGAGCAATTTCAGAGAGAAGTCCTAAAATTTGGAGCCAGTTTTAAAGTTTAGTGGCTCCATAAAACAACCGAAAATATTGTGCAAGTCCATCAGGGTTTGGATCAGGGTGTGTGAAGTTGTGATTGAATCAGGTTCTAGTGTAACTCTGTGGGGAAGCAGGGATTCAGAAGGAATCTTTCAGAGTTGAACCCCAAACTCATTAAAATATTACAATAAAGTAATTAATGCACATGGCCACTAGACACTCTTAAAATGTAAATTTCACAGCTGTAAGAAATTAGATTTGTTTAAAAATAACAGAAGGCTCAAGTACAAATTATGGAGTAAAAGCCTATAAAATTTCAAACTTGGTTTTAAGGCACAGGCTTTTTTTTTACTAGCTCATTTGCTTCAGCACTAGTGTTCAGAAACTGAATTCCTTGTCTGCTTTTTGCCTCTGAAGCTGTAGTTAGGTATCAGTGCAGAACTGATTAGCTTGGAAAGTTGTCTTTATCAGAAGGTTGGACTTGGAGAACAAGGCAAAATTTGCAAGGAACCTGTGCCCCATTTGAAGCCCATCTTGTGTCCAGGAGGTGCAGGGTTCCCTGAAAGCCTGTGTGAGTTGTTTGCACAGCTGGGAGGACAGGGAGGAACAGTTGCTGGAAATGCTGCTTTTTCACTGCACATGTGTTGTGGCTGGCATGAGCAGAACGTGACCTCTAGAAACTACTCAAAGTGGTTGGTGCCCTCAAATCATTCTGTGCCACAGAGGCCAAGAGAATTAAAGTCGCTTCAAGGCTCAGAGGCAGTGAAGCCAACTGGATTTTTCAAGGGCTGTAACATCTATCTTGTCAGTGCAGAGACCTAATTCCAGATTCTCCAGCACTTTCTCACCCGTTGGTGTTTACAAACATGGGCCTGACTGTAATGCAAGAAAGGACTTTGACTAGCAAATGTTCAGCAATGTATTTCAGTCCGTTTACATTTGAAGCAAGGCTGAAATACAGGGCTCCACCATGGCCTCTTGGCCCACCAGCTTCAGCAGAGCACTGAAATGGTTGAGGAAGGAATTCTAGTCAGAATATGTTCCAGATGAATCCTGTTGGAGATCCATTTCTAAATGTATGCTACGTGCCTAACTATTAAAAAGTTCAGATTATGACCCCTCTAATGTTATTTTAATGCTAGTTTTTAAAATGTAATTATAAATCAAATTGCATTTGAGATCTGAAGCTGACAGTAGTGAGCTGGAACACTCTAAGAGCTGCTTTAAAAATAACCCCTCTCAAACTTTATTACTGGGTTCAGAAAGAGAAGTGCAAGTGGACTGGCCAGATTCATCCATGCTGCTCCCATCAGCAGACAGGACAACTTGCTAAGTGCCAGTTGTGTTCTGGTTTACAGAGACAGAGCACGGGAGCTTTTATCTTTATCTGGAGATTACATTTCCAGAGTATGAGTTTCTTTCTTGGAGCTTAAGCAGAAAACACAAACTCATTTAAATTGTGATTCCTCCTTTCTTTTCTCATTCTTTGCCATAATGAATTTCTCTGAAGATTAGTAATTCAAAAACAATACAGTAACCAAAAAGTTGAGGAAACCAGGCCTTTTTTTGGCAAGTGCAAAATTTTGGGGCAAGTCAAGCAATCACAGGGAAGAAATGCAGATAGTGACTGTTGTGCTGGTCAATGGTACCTGTATGAATGTAGCTGAAAAAAAGGGCTAGAAAAGATACCAGAAGGACAGAGCTGAGAGAATGCAAGCAGTCAGCAAGGCTGAAATGTTCTGTTCAAATAATGGCTATAATGATTTTAGTAACTTCATATTTCTTTTTCCCCCCTTTTAGTAAATGTAAATGTTTGCATTAGATACTCCTGTAACTTGCCTAAAAATTAACTAATCCACCAAGACAGTGCATTAGAAAGTATAGGCTTTGAATTTCCATTTATATAAGTGTAGTTTAAGGGGGAGGAAGGGAGGGAAGAATAACTGGGTATGTAGATCTGAACAAACAAGTCACAGTGACTCCTTAGGTACATTTTGGATTTTTTCTTTTCTTGTGAATGTGGAAAGTATTTATTCAGTAGTTACTTACAGAACTCTTCAGTGAATAATGCATTTTAAAAATCTTTATTCGTAGAGTTTTTTGTTTAGATTATTTATAAATTTATAGTCATAGCTGGTTACCTAAATCATGTTATTTCTTCTGTTCCCTGATTGCATGAGTTACATATTTACTTGATTCAATACACAATGTAAATTGTGAGCGTTACAGCTGAACATACATTTCAGAATTTTTGTTTGGTTGCTCAGTTACATAAATCAGCCAGTTAGAAGAGGGAGGGGACGTACCACATGATCTACTTAAGCAGCTAATACTTTAAAATTCTGAGATTATATATCTAGAAGTATACATTTTGACCACAGTATGTAGATTATATAAATTGAGTGGTATTATTTCTATTCCCTGATTAATGGTTGATGCTGTTCCATCTACAGAATGAATGTCAATTCAAACTTCAATTTGAAATTTGAAGTCAATGAATATTTAAGCATTCATTCTAGATGTTGACTGTGAAGACATGCTAATATTGGTACAGCACATATGCTCCAAATTTTGCAGACAGACAAAAACAGAAAGTAGTTACGTGTTTCTAATGCTGTTAACTCAAAATTTTACTTTGAATTACAATGTTTTATAATATTTACTCAGGTCTCTTTTTTACCCTGTTTTGCAGATGGAGAAACCAAGGCAAAGAGGTTAAAGGATCTCTCCTGAGCCCCGGAGTGTGTTGATGTCTGTCCCCACTCTCTAGACATGTACACAGATTGCTAGACTTCACTGCTCTGGCTGCATCAGGTAAGACATATTGTGCATGCAATGTGATCAATTCTTGAATTGACTGGAATAATTCTTAGAAAGGCGATAGACTCTTAAATATCTAAATATAAAATATCTAAATATACCTATATTCTGGTTGTATCCCTGAAAATCACGTGAAACAGACTATTTTCTATTGCAGGCATAGAAAAATCATGGATGCAATGGGTTGTTAACTAATTACAAAAAT
>JAWUZG010000053.1:6167500-6170000 GCA_036785705.1 Acanthornis magna | reverse complement strand
ATTTCCTGAAGTTAACTATAAAAGGTAGTCACATACTAATTCAATAGCCTGATATTAGCTGTAATCCATAATATTATCAGCACTACACTGGTAACAATTACAGTGGCAATACATAACTGCAATGTGTTTTGAGGGCAGTATTTTAATAAGGTAGGTGTTTAGTTCCCTGCAGCAAATAAAACTGGTGATTTTGATTGCAAAGCTGCTTGGACTGGAAATCACAACCGTTGCCAGTAAGGTTTAGAAAGTGTGTGCCAGGCAAGGGAATCACTGTTCAATGTATTTACCCTCTGGGGAGGTAAAACACAGATGGGGGAGTTAGGAGTCTTCTAACATTTAGCTGATACATTAGTGGGTAGCAATTCTGCTTCAGGGATGTTCAAAGTAGTTCATCTACCAGTTGGGAATCATTATGGGCACTAGTACTGAGGATTAGATATGATAGAACAATAAGGGATTGTGAAAGTACCACTATCCTCCCCCCTCCCACAGACAAATGTTTCATAATCCTGGATACCCTTTTGCAGCTTTAGAAAACAGTAGTTCTGGATTAATGTGATGTTTTCAGTACATATACAAAGCACTTGTCTTGAAGAAGAGTTCAGCTGTTATAGACAAATATGATCTGGTAATATGTATTTTGACCAAAATTATGTAAAAGAACTTCTGTACATAAAAAGTAGTACTGTTACTGTGTATTCTTATGAGTGAGCTGGTGTGAGAAACGCTTGCCAAAGCATTTGTGTTTCAGTATTGGGTAAGCAAAGGCAACAGTGGCTCTCTGGGATTGTTTTAAGCTATGAGACACTAGGCTATGCTAAAAAACTGTAAATTTATCATGGAGGAAGGGTGATCACACTTCGAGGAAAGGAAAAGCAGGGTCAAAAATCAGGAGAAATCAACTCAGTGTCTGTTGAGCTCTGCTCAGTTATCACCTGCTTACTTTTACCCTAGAAGTCTCACCTGAACATACATTATTTTTTTCCTGTGTTCTGTCTATAGTCTTGAAGTTAAAACATTTTCCAGAATGTACAAACAAACAGCTAATTTCATTGCACTTCTGTCTGCACGCAGTGAAATAAAATATGATTAGCAAGCTGAAAATGTATAACTTTTCAATCAGTAGTTAATTCAGTCCCAGAACCATATTCATATAGGTTTGAAACAAAATTGACCTTCTTGTTTATGTAATCTGTACATACAATAACTGCCTGATTCAGTAACAAGCTACTCAACAATGTAGATTTTCTGAGACCTAGGAAGAGAAGCAAAATCTACCATTCTTCTGAATAAAGCCATCACCTGTGCACTGCTAACGCTCTGAAGTTTTGGCATTGGAAAGGGGCAAAATTAGTATAGGAGATAAATTCCTCATGTTATGCAGGAGGCAAAATTCTCATGGTCCACTGTAGAGCAGCTGAATGGAGCTGCAGGAACAGGGAGGGGTAGGCCCCTTCTCACAGCTCTCTGGCATCATTCCACATGGCTGCTCTTGTATTTTAAGGGTAGGAATTTTAGGGGCTTTGCCCTAGAATGAACACTAGAAAATACATGTGAGAGTGGAACCTCTGGGCTCTGCACCCGCTGATGCCCCAGCAGCCTGTGCTGGGCAGGATTTCACTTTCCATGGTGGATGTGCCACTATTTATCCTCTCCTCAGAGCCATGGCTGAAGACTCATTATGGCTATTTCTCTCGCTGCCAGTGGCAGAAATGGAGTAGGGTTTATCTTTAGTGTGGAAGAGCCCTGCCTGGAGGCCCAGTTGGGATAGCTGCAGGGTATCCACAGCTCTCATGGATAGCTGTGTGAGCTGATGTTCTTCTGTGTCTCACAGAACTCTCTTCATTGTTAAGAACCTGGGGATATGTGGAAGCTTTGGCTTTGCCCTGAAGTTTCTGAGGCTGTTCTGTGCTATGTTGAATGCTTACTTCTACCTGCAAACTGGGAAGGTTTAATGGCAAAGTGAGACAGCTAGAAAGCCATGGGTATTAATTCACCTGTGGATGGAATTTCATTTTATATGCATATATATTTCCCTCTGGCAAAATTTTGGACATTCTGCTCTTAGTTTCAAAAAGCCCCTTTTAACTTATTATATCTTTCTTTACTTAAATGTCAGAATTCATAAAGCTGAATTTCACTCTTCAGAAACGTTTCCAGCTAACAAAACTAGCATTGTTGCATTCATTCAGTATTTACAGCATGTTAGTGAGTGTTAACATGCCATTAACAAATCCACTGACTTGCACACCTGCGTTTTCATGGTATGTGCGTGGGGGAAGAGAAGCAGTGGCTCACTCTTCCAAGGTGTCAGCACTGTAAATCGAGTGGATGGTGTCTTGTTGACTCTGCACCCAGATGGAGATGGACTTGAAACAATAGTGCTGACAGAGGTGTGAATCCTCTCACCTCATCTTAATGGGGTGTTAAATTAAAAACTTAGTTATGACCACATAAACGTTGTTGTTAAGACAGTTGTCCGCAGCACACAAACCTAACA
>JAWUZG010000053.1:6120000-6162500 GCA_036785705.1 Acanthornis magna | reverse complement strand
CGTTCAGGTTTTCCTCAGTTTCTTTCCTGGTATTGATAGCTTCACTGTTGTTTTTCCTAGGCTATTTATGTGGAAGGAGGACTAGATGGAATAGAGCTTAGATTATTGTTGCTCCATTTCACTCTGGTAAAAGTGCTACTGGGGAGAACACAGGATCCTGGCTATCCGTGTTCCATTAGGTTTGTATTTAATTATGGTTCTTCCTTTTTCTCCAGGCACTCTCCAGCTTCCTGGACCACACACTACAATGTTTATCTGGCCACTGTTTTTTTCAGTCCTGCTGAGCACCCTCAATTCCACCTAAAGTGAATGGGAATTGCTGAAGCTCAGCACTATCTAAATAAAGGCCCCTATTATTGATGTCACTGTTTGAGATAATAACTTGTGCCATGCATAAAGAGTGAAATCACTGTGCTTTTTTAATTCCTTCATATGAGATTTGCTACTCTTTACTTTTCTCTACTGCTCAATGGTCCAGCTAGATAGCATGGCTTTTGAAATAGGCGATGCCTTCTCTAATTAGGCACCATTGCAGTTACTGATGGATTCAGACAATTTTGTGTTCAAAGTTAATGAATGTTGGCTTTGATCAGCCTCTGACTGTGATTGGTAGCGGTAGTTTTATCCATGCTTTATGCAAGTCACCCAAACCTCTTGGTTATACAGAACTGAGCTAACAGCCTCACAGAAAAAAAGAAAACAAACCACTAAGTGAGCCATTGTCAGAATGTACTGTGTGCAAGAAACCCAACCTACCCGACTCCTAAAAGAGATGCAGGAAAAGATAGCAAACCCCAGGTGTTTAATTTGAATCTTAACTATGTGGTCAAAGGTGGTGCTGCAAAAGCTGTATGTTCAGTGGGGTTCAGTCCAGGGGTCTTCCTCCTGCAAATCCACTTGGCTTCTCATCCTGACTCTACTACCCCATCACTGTGAGTGATGTTCTAGGGAAAAAAAAAAAGGTGTCAAACTCAAGTAATCAGGCTGCCTTTAATGATCTGTGCAGCTGTCTCTGTCTCCTCTCTGCACAGCTTCCAGATTAGATGCAGGGTACATGTGTCTGTCCCACACCTCTCCACGCTGCTCTCTCTCTCTCACTGCAGCAGAGCTCACAGGGAGGAAACTGAACCTGTGTGACCGTTCTACTGGTGCTTTCCCCACAGGGCTTTTGATGAATTTGCATTAGGTGATTATCCCCTCATGCATGTCTTGGAAAGGCAGGTAACTCCACATTGTCAGTTTTCCATCTGTAGCATGTGGATAATGATACTTTTCTGCCTCACATGGGTGTTGTGAGCACTAATTAGTTAATGTATTTTCAGCACTTTTATCATACAAATACTAAGCAGTTATTGCTATAATTATTATTTCTTATTATTTTGTTGTTCTTCAAACAAGGGGTTTTGAGCACTCATCTATGTCTGAGTGTTCGAAAGTATAACTTCAAATTGTTATGGTAATGCCATAACATTGGAAATTCACAAATCCACCCCAGCTGAAGCAACATTTTCTTTAAGAATATTCTTTTGAAGAAACAAGGTCATGCCACCAAACACCAAAATACAGTGTTTGTAATATAATAAGGCATTACATGGTCTATGATAGTTGAATAGTAGTGCATGCTTTGGGTGTGCTGTGAGCACTGGAAAGAGCTCAGTTGGCTACAGGAAATGTGGCTTTGGACATCAATGGCTGAGCCACAGCCATGTCAGTTCAGCAATGAGATATTTCCTGAGCTTGTGCCAAAATCACTGTACTTCTGCAGAATTTTAGGTTCTTCCAACCCCCAAATTTAAGTAAAACTCTAAAAGGAAAAAAAAAACCCAAACCTCAAACAACCAAACCCCAAACAACTTAAGCAAACCTATCCAAGAAAAGATGAAACCATCACATTCCCTGTGCTTTGGTGTGGAAAGCACATGTTAACTAAGAGTCATCCAGGAGATGGTGAGCCCTGTCAAAATAATGGGTCCTCAGCTACAGAATCCAGCTCCAAGATTCCCTTGGCCCTGGGATTTTCTAAGGCCAAGAGATTGCCTTATTCTCTATATGACATAATTTTTAAGCCTGGGAATCCTGTTTTTTGTACAAATGACTGAAAAGCAACAGTGGTTTTTTTTTCTTCATAGGAGGGCAATTCTGATGCATGAAAGCTTCTTCTTGCAGATCAAGGGCCCAGCTTCTGTAGCAGGCTTCCTTTTTCTGGTCTACCGTGCAACCTTTTCCATACAGTCGGAGGACAATATAGAAGGCTAATGGCATGAAGGATTCAATTTCCCAGGTGGAAAGCACAGGCATAGGAATGAAATTCTTATTATGTACAGCCAGTTGGAATTGGATGCAGAACAAAGCAGATCTCTGGCAAGCATCTGAAGAACTGATTGATGATGGAGCACTGTGAGGGGAAGGAGTAGAGGCTGGCAGGTAGGGATGGGAGGGCTGGGAACTACGGGAAGCTGCAAATCATCACCTTCTGGTCCACAAAGACCAGGAAAAAGGAATGCAGCTCAAGTCTTTAGCCATCATTTTCTTGGAGTCTCTTAAGGACCCATGAAAGCATGGCTGTAATTGGATTAGCATCTGTGTGGAGGCACAAAGCCCCTGTGCACATGTCCTTGACTTGCTGTCTGCTTTCCTTGTGGAGCTGGTGAGGAGAGGGCCCTGGTGCTGGGCTGAGGCTGCAGCGTGTGCTTTGCAGGGGGCTCCCCTGTGCCACCTCCAGCAGCTTGCCTGCTCCATGGCCACGTGGGCAGCTGAAGCCACCAGCTCATCCCAGGGCAAACTCTCAGCTGTGGGAGGACACAGAGCAGGGGCACGCGGGGAGCTTGGGCAAGGTGTGCGAACATCATCCTTCAGCGGTGTTCCCGAGAGCGGTGGCTGTGGTTCAGTGGGATGGGCTGGATGGGGCTGCCAGGTCAGTCCTCTCAACAGAAGGCAGCTCCTGCCCTGCTCAGTTGGGTGGATCACACCAGGATTTCTTTTGTTTCCAGCCTTTCCCATGGGACTTTCTGTGGGGAAGGTATGATCTTCTCCATACAACAAGCTGTCAGCCTGGTGACAGCTATATAGTGCCTGGACTGGTTTGTGTGCAAGTGAGGATTTTCAGACTAAGTCTGATTCGAACTGAGGATGGTTTGGGAGTCACTACAAGAAAAAGAGTAGCCTTTTTTGAGGGTTATTTTGGAAATGGCTGTGTTTGTAGACATAAGAAGCTGTATATGATGTAGATAAGTAATGGAGCAGAGTCTTGCAGCTCCTATGTAAGCTGCATGGCTTTCTTGCAGTGTTGGAGTCGCTGTTGAAAAATCCTAGGCTTTGGCAAATTTGGCCCTAAAAACAATTTAAAGCCTACACTTAGGATGGGAATACTTATAAGTTAAATGCCTGATTCAATGCAGAGAGGATATATATTTTCAAAAAGTGACAACTTTTTTTTGTGGTTGCCTGTGCTTACATACTCACTGCTGTATTTTATGGCTTGCACCTGAAGTTACTTATGCAATATGCCCAGCAGCTCTATCTATATCCATTTACGTGACCTTGTAATCAGTTTATTAGTGTTTTAGTGCCTTGTTACTGTTATTTGTATCAGCCTAAGCCACAAGAAGTTAATTTCAGTTGAATTTCATGAATTAAGATTGAAAGAAGTAGTTCACTGAAAGTTGTGAAGCAATGGGTACAGTTTAGTCATGGCAGTGTTTCTTACTAACTTCAAGCAAATCACAATGTAAACTTCAATGTTTTGTCAGTTTTGTTGTTTTTGTTTTTTTCTTATTTTATTTTTGTTAAGTGTTAATTTTACAGTTATTTTTTATAATGTGGTTTCAGAAAGACAAAGTTTATAGAGATGTAACGTTAGTAAACCAAAAGATATCTGTGCAGGGAAACAATTGCTACATTTTAGAGGAAACAAATTTGGTTTTTGGTCCCAAAATCTTGTCTGGCTTTTTTTTAATTTTTTTTTTTATTTTTTTTATTTTTTTTTTTTTTTTTTATTTTTTTAAATTTTTTTTTTTCTTCCCCCACAGTGATATTGGCTGGTTTGGTATTACATCTCTGTATAACTTCTCATTCTTAGAATAGACCATCACAGTTCCAACAATATACCTATTACATACTGTAAACAATTTTATTTTACTGATGTCAGAATTAAATGCTATTTTTTAAAAGAAATCCATGAATGGATTATCTGGAGAGAAGTTTTCAGTACCTGTGACTGTAGCACACTAAACTTATTAAGACGCCATTGCCATTTTGTGACTGTGACTAGGTGTTGCTTAGTGTGGTAAATAGGCATGAATAAAAACCCAACTTTCCAATGCATTCCCAACTGATAGGCTTAAGATACTGTATGTCTGTACCATAAAATAACAGCTCATCCTATTGGAAAAGAAAACCAAACTCCATTAATTGAGCATGCACTTTTGTCTTTTTATAATGTTTTTACAGTTTTAGGAAGGGACAAATCCCATGGTGTCATCCATGAACAGGCTGAAGTAATAGTGGCCCACTTTTAGCTTGAGCAAGAAACACTGTAATAGACTGGGTTGCTGTTATAGAAAGTTTATTGTTATTGGTATATAAACTAGCTGGGGGCTTAAACACAGAGCAGCTGGGTAATTTAGCTAGCTCCTGGATCCAGTTAAAAAAATCTATGTTCTGTCCACAGTAGGGGAATGGTCATAGCTGAGAAACTACTCTTTATTAGATTGTACCACACCTGTGGCGTGCTCACCATTGAGAGCTGTGTAGGCTGTAGAAAACATTAAATCCCCTCATTACTGCCTTGCGTAAGACAGACACTTCAAGCAGTTGTACGTTTATCTGAGATTACCAGTTAAACTCATTAAAAAGCAACCAGGGCTTGTTCACTCAATTGGATGTTTTCAGGATTTTGGTGTACGTTGTGATTAACAACAGTATGTCTTTGATTAGGGAGATGACATTTTGGGGAAGACTTACCCTTTCTGATTTTTCTGTTCACTGGGTAAATCTGAGGTGACAGGTATGTTGTTAGCTCTCTCACCTTTTGTTGGGAAAGCTAAACTTGTGAAACTGGAACTAAAATATTTTTTTTTTCCCTTTTAATTTGAGAAAGAAATGCACCATTAACACTTCGGGTTCTAGCCAAGCTCATGCTCTGACAGCAATTACAGTCAACTGATGGAATAAATTGTTTGGAAAACTCTTTATCATTAATGTTTCCTATTTTTTTATACCAAGTAAATGAGGGGAAGAAACTTTTGAGTTGTAACCAGGTAGCAGTACATTGAACTCTCTACCAACGGTGTCCTGGGGTATTTTTGGCTGCTTTTTCTTTTTTCCCCCTTCTTGTTTCACTTTTTCAAATTAAGTTTCACACTTGTTGCTACTGACTAAATAAAACCTTACCAGTTTCTTTAAACCCATAAGTAAACTGAGTCTGGTGTGTGGTTTCACAGAAGTCAAGGGGGCCACGGTGGTGGATTTCTGAGTTGAGAAACAAAAATGCTTTAGAGATCAGAGAGCTCCTGTAGACAGGAACTCTTCCTTTGTACTAGGAAGTCATTGTCTTTGCTGCTGTCCTGGATCTGAACCTGGCCAACATCAGCCAAGACATTCAGGCACTACTGTAATACAAATAAGAATATTAATGGCATTTAACATTGCTTTTTCATAAATCAATCAAGGAAGTCAAAGCAGCAGGCATAGCTAATATTACTTACAGTTAGATATGGCTACATCTCTCTCATAAAAAGTGTTTTTCTGCAATATTTAACCATTGTTGGCAACAATCATCAATATTAATCCTTAACATGATAACCAAGCCAGCAGATAAAATGGCTGTTAAAAAAGTAGGGGGAAAAAAGGAATAATAGGATTGTGGAATTTTAATATTCTCCAACTATTTATTAAAAACTGCTTATTTTGTATGTGTTTATTTCTAATAATCAATGGTAACATTACTTTGCAAAAAACTGTAATTGCTTCTTAATTTCAAATCCCAGTTCCTTTGTGCTGTATACAAAGGTAGGATATTTCTGTACTTATTGTTCACAGCACTCTGTGTAAAAAATCACGTTCATTTCAAGAAGCTGTTATGGTATTGATTCTGGTAAAGACTTCCATTAACTGACCAATCTAAATCTCATAAGTGATGTCAGGATAGTTATGCATTTGCTTGGTTCAAGTATTCAGCCATTATGTTAGAATGCAGGCAGTGTCTGAATATGGCTGTTAAATTATTTCTAAATACCGAACCAGAACAGCTTAACAGTTCTGCAGTTTGAGACTGACACAAAAATGACAATCTGCCACCTCTTTGTTTTTTAAATATTAACGTTGTATTGGGATAGTATTTTTGGAGTAAAAACCTGTGGCACGAGAGGATAAGTGACATAAACAAAGGCAGCTGGGCTGCATGAAATAATGGAACAATAAGGCCCTTACAGCCGTTCTCATCACTCCAGTATGTTAATTAGCATTCTGTTGTGGCCGCAACACTGAAAACATGTAATCTGTATTGGTGTACTGTACAGCTGTGAACACACATTCTTTTTTGTTAGTCCCTAGAGTTAGCCTTGCCATTGGCATATGTGTGTGGGCCAAAAGTCAAACCAGCACCACTAAAATGCCACGCTACAGAGGCAAAGGAGATTTTCTTTTATTTATTTCCATCGTAACCTGTGATGTAATCTGGTTACACAGCTTCTTGTCTGCCGATTCTTTTACCCTCTTGCATGTGTATATGTTGTGTGTGAATCTGCGTGAGTGTGTCTACATGTCTGTGCAAAGACTGGGTGTATATATGGCCAAACTAATCATCTGAAATAAGTGATTTGGGAAGATAAAATCTGCTATAAATAAATGAAAGCTTTGTCCTCAGTAGAATAGTTTAAAAAGTCCACCATGAGGAACATTACAGCTATGTTTTATTTTTTCATGGGTAAAACTAGTTCGATATTTTGACTCGTAATTTTATTAAAGAAAAATAGTTCAGAAATCATCGATGCTTCAGTGAATTCAGCTGCACAGACATGGAACACTTGCATTTCTTTTGATTTTGATATAAATATGTAAAAAAAAAATCAGTGAATGCAAACCAGAAGAAAGATGATTAGGGAAGAAAAAGTTTTCCATTTATATTTTCCTTTAAAATAAATAATACTAAAGTCAAGACCTCAGCTCACCATGTCCATGTTAAACTTACTTGGCCAAGGGCTAGAGTAGACCACCTGATTTGGTGAGATGGAAATCATTCCTCAGTTATGGGGATTGGTATTTCTTTGTAGTGGTCCTGTAATTTAAAGAATGTTGACCTCTTTTAACACACAGGTATTTACCTAGCAAAGAAGCCTACCTTTTGGATAGTAAATGGGATTTAAATTAACAAATATGATTTTTAGTATTTCCTCTTAAATGTACATTTTCACAGTGAATATTCACTTGTCAAACCAGTTTGCTAGTCTCCATTTATTACTTTGTTGTGATGATCTCTGTACTCACATGGAAAAAAAAAAGGTAGGAAAAATTTTTCTTAGAAAATAACTTTCAGTGCTCTTGGGTGAATGCATCCTTTATCCATACTCAGATGATAAGAATGAAGGCTTAGCTCATATTTCTGCACTAATCTACTTCAAACATGATCTTGAAAAATTACCCTCATTGCACAAAGAAAATACAGCATTTAAGTCACCATGCTGATCAAATTTGGTTCTGCTTTTTGACTGTGGAGGGAACAAATTGTTTGGTGATTCTGTGATGTGAACCAGCATCCACTAGGGAACTGAGTAAGTTTTTTTGGGTTTTATTTAACCACACTCTTTCTCTCCCAAATAGATTGTAACTCTTTTAATGGGACTGATACATTATTATAATATCATATGTATATGAGAAGTATTGAAAGGTTAAAAAAAATAAAGCTTAGTACTTTATATTGCTATGGATAGCATTGTTTTAGACTAGACATACTAAATATTTAGATTTCATGCTCGCATTACTGTTTTTATAGAAATAAAAATCAGGAATGCTGCTTTAAAAATTAAATTTCTACAGAAATAAAATACAGGCTGTCAAAAAGAGAATAAGAAGAACAACAAAAATGTTAGTAGCTGTGTCTGAATTTGTCTTTATAGTGGTAAAAGTATATAATTAATAGAAGAATTTTAGCTCCAGATGTGGCTATACTATAATAGAGCCTTATAAATGCTACAGAAAGAAAAATTGCTTGGAACGAATGAGAACCAAATCAAGAGCACACCTGGGTTTGACAAAGATTGCATTTACTGACTGCTGTGCTATCACATTACAGAGAAAGACCAAGTCTTTGGGAGCAGCTGTAGAGAAAGGCCTGGCAAATCTGCATGCAAATAGCAGCACATTGTTAACTTAATCAGATGCCGAGGAAAAGATGTGCCAGACCATGAGGATGATCTATAAACAAGTACAGAGTCCAGAGAGATTGTGAGGGCTAGGCAGATTAAAAAGGTATACCACAAGGGTTTTGTCCTTGGGTCAGATTCTCGTCTTTTATGTTGCCTGAAGGTCACTGCCACTCGGGCTAACTTATCACACTGTTTGTTACAGCCCATTGTAGTAAATTTGTCAAATAGTACCCGGGTTGTTCTTTGCACGGATATAAATAATTGCATATTATTTTGGGAGTTTGGTAGCTCTTTGTTCCTTGGTGGTAGAGATACGGGTATTATTTTCTGAAGGAACAGTGTGTGATTTCATAACTCTCATTAAATAATATTACTGTATAAATGTCCCAGTGTAGTGAGATAAGAAATAGCGTGATACACCATATAAAGAGACAAATCTTCCATTAAAAGAAAATCTTTCTTATAAACTGAAGTGCCCTGACAAAAATAGTCTTAAAGACACCTGCTCTTCATATCATTTATTAATATTAATGGGAATATATGTTTAAAAATCTTCTCTTAGTCTAATATCATAAAAAATAAAGAAGTAATACTATTTAATCACCCACAGCTTAATAGTGCCTTAGTTGTTTACTGCCATTGCACTAATTGCTCTGTACTAATGTGTTTTTGTGTGATTTCCAGTAGTGCTAAAAGAACTGAGATCCATAACCAATTAAATATAGTGTTTTTATGTTAAAAATATATCTGCTGTAGACTAGCAAATGAACATTGGTATTCTTTTAAAAACAAGAGAGAGTTGGCAGTAGCAAAGCTGCAGAGCACTAGGTATTTTTCATTGCATCTTTTCCACAGTGACAGTGGAGTAATCTTTATGAATAAGCAAACTGCAGAAAGCCGAGCATTTTATATTATATTACGGGCCAGAATCTCCTCTCATACAGTTATAAATCAGGCATAACTTTATTAAAGACAGAGGATTTACACCCACCCAAAAGAGGTGGACTCAGGCCTTTTGTTTCTGCAAATGGCTTTTCTTTTTTTTTTCCTTCCAGAAATGTAACTTTTAAAATCTGAAACACGGATTCCTCTCACGCAGGCTCCCCAGCAGAAATATTTTGGCTGTTCCTGCCACATGGCAAAGCACACATGGGGCCAGCCGTGCCGGGCGGGCAACCCAAGGCCAAGGAAGAGCTTGGGGTCCCTGGCTGTATCACAGGGAGAAAGGATGCTCAGGGACTTGCAGGAGAGGAAGCAACACGGTTTCTATAGTGCAGTGTACCCTGCCAGAGGGTTAATTGGGGAACATTGTTGTTGGCTCCAGAAGGAGCTCGCTGCCTGAGACAGGGCACCACAGCCGAGACTGTGAGGGTGAGCGAGGTGAGGGGAAATTGGACATAATAGCATTAATAATAATAATTAAAGACTAAGAGTAACAAAAGAACGCATAACTAATACACCAGTCTTGCTTTTTATTACAAAATTAATATTCATATGAATGCTATCAGAGTTATTCAGTATTAAACTGGTAAGACAAAAGCCACATTGTAATGTATTATACAGTATATTACCAAATGTTTGTTTCTGTTGGTTTTGACCAGCTGAAAACAAACGAACGGCACTACCAGATAGTCTGATTCCAGGTCTTCAGCACAGGGTCCTCAGCCAGCCTAGGATCCCCAAACCGAGGAGCAGGAATGCTCTTCACTTTATATGGGGCGAGGTAATGAGATCAATTAGATCCTCATCCATTGAACTGTAGACAGCTGTTGGTGCATAATAATCATCATTAGAGATGGGTGAATGTGGGATACTTGATTTGCCAGACTACCCGCAGGTATTCTAAAAATGCCAGACTTAACTCTTGAGTATTTTGAGTACTTGAGGCCAACATTTTCTCTGAAGTCTCTCCTGGGACTATTGATCATAAAGGAAGAAAAAGGTACATCTGAGAGCAAGGAGAGCTAGAAGGCTGCCAGGCTGTTTCTCAGGGTCGGAGAAAGTTGAGCAGATAAACCCTGCCAGCTGCTCCTCACACACCACCCTCTTCAGGGCCACACTGAGCCCGGGAGCAGCTCACCCCAGGGTTAGCTGCCATCCTGATTTCAGCCTCAGTGCCAGCTCCTTGCTCTGTCTCCAGGAGAGTTTAGTGGTAAAAATTGCACCCATTTAGGCTTGGATGGATTCTCTCTCTGTCCAGCCCAGAGCCCAAATGTCACCTATGTCCAAGGATCCCCCCATGCTGGCCTTGTGTTAGTGCAGCCCGAATGTGTGTTCATGGAGTGAGTCTGATTCTGATGTTGCATTTTGGAGGATGGGAATGCAGCCTTATCCGCATTGCAATGGAGCCTTTAAACCCCCAATAGGCTACGTAATCATACCATGTCCAGCACATGCAGTAGCTGTGTTGTGAACTCCATTGATTGTGGTTATAAATTTCAGACTTTTCTTTAACTCTTCAAACACTACAGGTATTTATTTAGATTTATGTGTTAAAAACATTATAAAATCCTCTTAACTGGTTCTCTTATTCATATACATCCTTGTAGCTCCCATGCTCTACACTTTTAACCTCTATAATAATTCTTATAATTGAGTCCTTTTTTGAGGTAGTGGATGCTGCCATTCCAGGGAATATGTCATTGCTACTGGTTAGTTTTGATTTGGCAGTGTAAAATAAAGAACGGGCACGGACATGAGCAAGAGATTTAGTCCCAATTTGGAAAATAATACTTAGGTGTCTTGCAAGTTGGTGTGAGGATTGATTTGCTAAAGTTTGTACAACACTCTGAATACATGTGCTGTGTAAGTATTTAGTAATATTAAGTCCCCGGACATCACTTATTTATCCTCAATATCTGTATAGACTGTGGATTTTGTTCTTATGGACTAGTAGAGCTCAGAAAGGAAGAAAAAGAAACAGATATTATGGTTCTGGCAACTGGCAAAATAAAGCAACTGGCAAAATGTGCTTTATTCCTCCTGCACACAGATAATATTTGGGTAGATGGTCACACAGTACCAGTGTGCAAATATTTATCTGTTTGCAAAGAGAATCTCAGCTTTTATTGCCCAATGCTGCAAACCATTATTCTTGTAAACACCATTGGATTTCTCATATGCATAAAGACTATTTTTAAGACTAAGGGTCTGTGGAAAAAGAATCTAACATATCTTTTTAGATTAAATTCATCGGACTGGTTTTATGGTCTAGCATGTTTTTGGTAGATCAACTAGTTGATTGCACTTGAAGATTCATCTGCAATAGTGGTCTAGTGTGTGCAAGAACAAATTAAGCTTCTGCACTTAAAACACACTGAATACCTGAGGCGGAGGCTCGGTGGCAGGTAATGGGAATCTCTTAGTTCTCTCTGATGGGTGCACTGTCATCATCAGTTTGGTTATAGCAGCTGCTCCTTTCTTGCCGCTTGGTTTTATTTCCTGTTCTCGAATAATCTCTCTCAATCAGACGAAGGCAAAGACAGCCAACTTCTTGAAAGCTGGTAAAATGGGATAAATGAAGGTGATGAAGGAAGACTTCAAGCCAGACATTCTCTCTGTCTGGCATGGCTGAACTGGGGTGCAGATGCTACTGGAGAGATTTCACCATATTTTTCATTAGAGAGATATCAGTAATGGAGTATCATGAGATGAAGTATCAGTGTCATCTGGGGAAGAGCTAGCAATGCCAATGTGTTTTGGGCTGCGGAATTTCAATGCATTCATGGAATGCATTGAATCAGAAGATGTTTTACCTCTGTGATTCTGGGTTCTCCAGGCTGTCCTCAGCCTTGGTGGTGGAAGGCAATGTGGAAGCCCCAGCACTCCTGGGACTGCCCAAGAGGGCCATGGTGTGAGCAGGGTACTGCCAAACCCTGACCTCAGCTCAGCACAAGAGTGTCCTTGGCTTTCTACTTTTGGCTTTAAACTCATGCCTAGCTCTTAAAAGGAATCATACTGTGTTTGTGGAAATGAAAAGAGGAAAGTCTACATGACCGAACCAGCAGGGGAATGTGAGACCCTTATGTTTTCTTGACTTCTCTCCAGTGCTGTTGTCTTCCAAATGGAATTTACTTTCCTTCAACTATTTTGATTCCTTCTTTTCACTGTGTTCATAGCTGTTAGCCCAACTAAATGTATCTGGTGGGTGACCCCAATATAATTGAGCAGTTATGCCTTGTAAGAACTCTGTATAGGAAGAACAGTGATGCACTGTTAGTTCAAACACTGCCATGTTTCCCCTCCTGTACTGAAAGTTTTAGCATCATGTTTTGGTCGCAACAATCAGCAATTAGCATGAACCAAGCTACGTTATGGTTATAACTGGTTACAGGTTACAATTACAAAGCTTACCACTGTGAGGAAAATTAATTGGCAATATTTTTTAAGGTTTTTGCCAATGACAAGAATTAAAAGAGCAAAAGTTCTTTTATGTCCTTCCCCCATCCCTCCAGCTCTTCCCAGATAATTCCAGTCATTCATCTCTCCAACTCAGAAGCATTTTAAATTAAGCTAAAGGGGGAGGTGATCATCACCAAGTAATTATAATTATAATCGGAAGCAAAACTTGAAATGCAGTCTCCCAAGGTGATGCAGTTATTCCTGGGTGTCAAAGCAAATCTCCCTCTTCTCCATGCCCACTGTGTCCACACATGGAAGGCAGTTGGAGTCTGACCCTACGTACAGCGGGGTATTGTGGTATTCTGCTGATATCAGGAATGGAGCAGGATGGAAGCAGTTGGAATCTCCCTGTGTCTAGACCTATTAACACCACATGTGTCCTGATCTTATCAGCTATGATTGAAACTGGCATTTTTGTTGTCCATACTCTCTTTCAGGCAAAAAAGACCCACCTTGTGGCTGAGGGGTTTCTCTCAGATGGTGTTCCAGTTTTTGAATATCCCCTATTCTAAGGTAGAGCAGCATTTATGAAACACAAGATTAAAAATCACAGTGCATGTTAAGACAGAGCTTCAAATAGCACCACTGTCCTGAGCAAAAAATCTAGAATTTTGTCTTTAATTCATGAGCCTGTACAAGGATTGCATGGATGTGAAGTGTTCCATTGCACGTACTCTCCAGCAAAAGAGGCTGACACCTCTTTTATTAGTGCTTTTTATTAGCACTACTGACCAAATAAATACAGTGTTGAGATAGATGATGTTTATACTCTTGATGGTCTGCAGCCTTCCCTTATTTTTTTGCAAGTAGCCTCTGTCAAGCACAGCTGCCTCATACACCTGGGGTTGTTTTTTTTTTTTTCATAGCATGACTAATGACTGTGGGGATGCAGCAGTAGAGAGCAGATATAGTGCATTGTGTTTCTGCTACCAAAAGTATCTTTGAACATTATCATGTTGCTTCCTTTGCTGACCTGGAGCTTGGAAGAGGCTAGATTATTATCACTCATCTTGTAAATGTTTTGTTCTACCTGTGGGTACTCATTTGATGACCTTCACTGCTCTCAAAGTTTCTCCCAGGTTGTATAAAGTAAGGTCTCTTAAAGATTCTGCTGGTGCAACTTTTCATCTAAGCTTTCTTCCTACGCATGAAATAGATTTCTTTGTAGCACTCTGGTCAAAAGAAAGACATTATCTAACCATGACCATTTCCACACCAAACTCTCTCAGTTCAAATTCTGTGTGCTCAGCATTCCCTGTAGTCTGAAGCAATGGACTTTTTTTTCTATAGCTGTGACATAGATTGAATTCCCATCCATTATCTTCACGAAAAGTGATGGCTCATTTTTCAAAGTACTGATTGGCAAAAATTTTGTGGATGACTGTTTTTGATGATGATTATTTTTGTAGATGGGTTATTTGCTGTGCTCTTCAAGTGCTCCCCAGACTTTGACTCCTGATGCTGTCCAGGCAATTGAGCTGCCATTCCATAGCCTGTTTAACTAGTCTCGTGGGAGACAGTTTGCCTGCTCACTCACCTAAATTGGTGTTAGTGTAGTGTGTGGAGTGGAAAGGCTCCCTTCAGTTAAGGCAGTATGTTCCAGATCAGGGATTTCACTTTTTGTTTGTTTGTTTGTTTGTTCCTTTGTTTGACACGGCTTCTGTATTTAGAAGCTGTTGTTGCTGGGTGACCGCTGGCACACTGCTGGATAACTTTAACAGGACACAGCCTGGCTGGATAGATCATGTCACAACTCTAAATGTTAGAGGTAGAATTGCATCCGGTGCCTGTTGTTGGCTCTTGTTCTCTCAAGGCTAGAAGAGTGCTAACTGATTTGATAAGCAGCTAAAACACCCTCCAAAACAGGAGTATGAAATGGATGGAACTGTACTCAGCGAGAGCTCTGTAATGGCAGAAGTGTTCACGATCAGATATTCCTGACCTCTACCAATGGGCTATTGGCCCGTCTGCTCCTCCGAGTTTCCGCTGTCATCAGCGGCGCTGCCAGAGTCGGCTCTGGCCAGCTCTTCTAAGCCATGGCCAGCTTGCTGGGAGCAGGGAGCGCTGGGCGCCTCGCTGCAGATTTCAAGCAGAATGGCAACTGGCGCAAAACTCTTGCTTTGGCACCCTTCAGCCATCCAGGTTCTGTTCTTTATCCCTCTTTTCCCAGTTTTTCTCTTGCCTTGCCAAAGAAATGTGGCACTAGCAGAATCTTCCTTTCTGGGCAATTATCAGAGGCGCTCTTTGCCAGAAGACCCAGAAATAGGGTTTTTCCTCAAATTAGTTCCAGAAAAGAATCAGAGGAACGGGAGACAAGAAGATAGATTTGTCAGCTTTGGTGCTGGCACTCTTAGGGCTATGTTTGCTGGCTCATTTTGTTCACCTTGTGAAATTTCAGGGCAATCCAACAAAGAATTATTTTCTCTTGGGACTGCAATCCCTATTGTATCAACCTAAATGGCTTGCTTCTCTCTGGAGAAGCCAAAAATTGCTAGCACTGGCTGCTTGCAACAGGTTTCTCCAAAAGCAGACTGGACATGAAGATGGATTTTGGTCATACCTTTTTTTTTTTTCCCCTGAAAGTTGTTTCAGTGAAAAAAGGAAATTGAGAGCTTTTTGCTGTTGGAATAGTTCCCTGCTTTACTGGGTGAAAAATCCAATTTGATCTGCGATCCCCTCACAGCCCCCTCAGAGTGACTTCCCAGAACTGAGGATTTTCTTGCCTGTAAAATTTGAAGAGCCTGAAGCAGGAGTTGTGGATTTTTGCAGAGTTTCTTTGGAAGACCACAATTCCTAGTTAAGCATACATTTAGCATGCTAAATGCACGGTCAACAATGAAAAGGGAAAAATATACATTCTTAATATCTTTGGACTGTCTTAAAGAAAGCAGTGGATTGTCCATTTTTCCCCTTCTCAGTTTTGGTAGAAACCCCTGGGCATTTATTGTCCCTGGCTTCAACTGTGAATAAGCACTGCAGGTTGTCCCAGAAGGCTGTGGAGCTCTCAGCTCCCCAATTTGACCCTGCAGGAGCTGCCTGAATTCTCCTCTGCTGAGAGCGAGCGCAATCCTATTAAACATTCTGCACAAGAATGGGGGGCCAGGGGTGGGTGTGTGGGGTGGGGTGTCCCTTTAAAAGCACTGCGTTAGGAGCAGCACAATTAGACTTTACTGTCTTTCGTTCCTACTATACCTCTGAAGCACTTGTATGGAATGGATGCCTCAAATTAAGTATGACCTGGTTGTCCAATCCCAATTACCTAAAGAATCCCTCAATTTGCTTAACAATTCCCTCACAGCTATTATGGCTCTGACTGATTGTCCCCAGGACTCTCTTAGGCTTACAGCTAATGTAATTGATTCTTCAGTAGTAGCCTGAAGGGCCATTTGGCTTCAACCATGGTCGGGAGATTTTTTATTTTTTTTTTAACCTAAGAGAATGGTTATTTTTTTTTTTATAGTCATTCTGGTTTTGGAGGGTGAGGGTGGAGGGAATCATCTGGTCACAGTTTGGAACAACAGTCCGTGCCAGATGGGGATGTATTTTCCTTGGGCTCTCAGTTAAATTGGCTCTGGATGGAAGGTCTGTGTAGTCTTCAAACCCAAATTTGGATGGGTATTTCTGAAAAAAAACCTGTAGTGAGAACTTCATTCTGACATTTTCAGCTCTTTCTTCCTCTTAGTCAGAATGGTAAGAAAGTTTGGGATATTTTCTGAAACTGAATGAATATCAATCATGACAGATGAATCTTTTCGGTTGTGACAAATCTATCAATCCTCAAACAGTCTCATTCTGAAGTTCTGTAGACAAGCGCTGATTATTAACTTATGGAAGAGGTCTTTGACACTGTAATGTGGATTGTCTTTTCATCAAGGACTAGCTCATAGAATTCCATAGCCTGTGTTAGCAAATCTACTTTAGCAGGGGTGCTCACTGAATCTCATGCTGTTGTGTTGGGATCTTATATTCTGAGTTCTGTTGTGACCCTGTTTGGATACTATTATTTTTCACTTGGAAAAAATTGATAGGTGCAAGTACAAAATTCTATCAAAACCATTTCCAGAACCCTCACCCCCTTTTTTCACCAAATCTCACAAGCCCGTAGCTAGAACACCCAGCAGAAGTAGCAGGAAATCAGTTTAAAACAGATAAAAGGAAGTAATTCCTGACACAGTGAGTAGTGAACTTCTGGAACTTGTAGCCAAGGGAATTAGCAGAGGCAGACAGCATCAGCAGGCTCAGAAAGGGATTAGACAGATTCATGGAAAACAGTTCAATAAACAGATAGTAATAAACAGGTCAATAAACATCTAAAAAAAATTGCCATAGCTTTGAGTCATGAAGGGCACTAACTTTCTACATATCTGGAACCTTATAATTAAGGTGCTTAAACTTGTTGGGAATGATAAAGGGTGCTTGGATTCCTGTTTGGTTAGGTATGGGACCGAGGGAGGAAGAGAAAGGGAATGATATCTGTCTGAACACAGCAGTGAATTGCTTTTCTACCTGAAATCCATAAGGGAAGGAATGACTCTTTTAATGGGGATCCTTAAAGGAATGGTTCCCTAAGAATGTTCCTGAGTTTGAATCTCTACAGCTCTGGCAGTCTGTGAGAATGTTAAATTCTCAAAAATGTCTTCAAAGTCCAGAACTGTACCTAAAATGTGCCTTTTACCAGGACAGACTAGGGCCTTACTGGGCAATGGAAGACCCTACTGCAGTATTAGTGCTCAGACATGGGAGACTCTCTCTATATTCCAGTCCCTTTCCCAAACAAAAAATAAAAAAAAAATCTGGGCAGAGTATATGTTGTCTATATTGCTTAATGCATTTTAAAAAGATGTCAACATTAATTACCAGAATGATGCACGTGCCAACAAAATAATGCACAAAATGCATAATATTTCCCAACTCGCTTCCATGTGCAGTCCATTAATTAATGTCTTTACAGAATGAACCTTGTAAGTAACAATTTAGTCTCGATTCCTGTAAAACATGATTTTGAAACCAGTGCTCATGGCGAAGCAATGGAGGTACCAGCTGCCTTTTGGTAAAATAGTTGGTATAATTTGGATTAGGGAACACTGTTTTTCCTGCACAAGGTACGGGAATACTGGTTAAAATTTAGGTTATCTATACAGAAAAGGCATTGGCATCTTGAGAGGATTTCATTCTCTTTAAAGGTGGGTATCTAATTCAGACAGATGAGATACTGGCACAGCTACAAATGGGTGAGGTAGATTGTGTCCTACAGAAAGACTATAATACAACCAGAAAGTGCAAGTCATATCATGTGCCAGACCATCATAGCCTGGCAGAGAAATGGTTCCAGCCAATACAAGCACTATTTGTTTACAGTTACGTTTTCCTCATCTGTTGTTCTCTACCTGCAAAGTGACTTTGTATCTGCTTGAGATTTCAAGAGTATTGAACAAACTTGTCTGTTCCCTGATTGAAAATTCACTTTGATTCCCTCTTCAGCTACTGAAACTTGTTACAATTAATGCTTTATAACATACCAATGACCATTGATGCTCTGCCTTGTAGAAATACGAAACGTGAGGTATGATAGAAAAATAAACCCTGCAATCTTTCTGGTTAGTGGCATCTCCTACAAGCAGTGCTGATGTTTTGTAGCCTTAATTTAAGAAGGTATTTCAGCCTGTGCTTATGTTTAGGCAAGTTCATAAGTTTCAAGCGAAGCTTTAGAGTGGAAATCAGTGAATATCCAGTGAAGAGAGAGCAGCAACATTCGTGTGGCCATTGTGTATCTTCTGCTTGGTTATTCCAAAAGTTTTCATTGTAAATGTTTGCTAAACTATCTTCCCTCCTGTGTAGGAGATCTTCCAAATGAACTCATACCTCTTGATCTATGAAAGAGCCTCTTACATATCCCAAAGGTATATGGTCTCCAGGAGGGGAAATGTTATTCAGGATATATAGGAGCTGTCAACTGATTGCCAAGCAAGATCATATAAGTAGGAGGCTTGATGATAATGCTGAAAAGAAATGATAAATGGGAATTGTTATGGGAACTTTTTGAGGAAAAGCCTGTACTTATTTTCAATTGGGATCATTGTAGTTTCTTCATGAAATTAATAACCAACAAAGAAGAAAAATGCAGACATTTTGTGCATAAAAATTTTTGCCAATTAAGATTAGCCAGAGCAGAATTTCACTGGTATGTGTGGATTCATGCTTTGCTCAGTGGACTGTTTGTGCAGAGAAAAAGATTCTGTGGAGTGTGTCCCCTCGTGTGTGCACAGAGCACTGTACCTGCTCCCTGCCCTGCACCCTTACCAACAACTCAGACACATCACTCCGAACCCGATATTTCCTTGCTGCACACAGCAAATTAAAGATAAAGCAAAGATTTTTTGATCCTGGTTTTAGTCCCTGAAAAAAAAAAAAAAAGAAGATGAAAATAATTACCTTTAGGAATAATTCCAGTGCACTGTTGTTTAGTTACTGTTTTTCTCTGTATCACTGTACCCTCTCATCAACTGTGTTCTACTGCGCTGATGTATCCCAAAGTGCTTTGGGTTGATGGTGGCAGTGCCACCAGTGGAAGAGCATTCCACTGTCAGTGAAATAATGCATGAAGAACTGGAAGCTCCTGGGGATATATTTTCCATTTGAATTTTTATGTTTATTTTCATTCATGAAACCTGATACAGCCAGGCAGTAATGTGTAAGGTAGGACTCCCTGTTCTCCCTGCACTTCAACTTCATGCTCCATTGCTACTCAGTAGTACTACAGAATATTTTTGAGCAGGAAAAAGAAGGGTGAAACCCCTACCAGTCTGTTAGAGAAACTCTAGAACAGTGTGTTGCTGTAGTTAAATGGTGTGTGGCTTATAATGAAATTACACGTGGGTGAATTTTTTTCTTTAAAATGTTTTGTGAATAATGTGTTCCAGGTCAACGTTGATTGGTTTTAATTCAGATTGTTTTCACTTATTGAATGTAACTTTTCAGGGAAAAAATGTTTAACTGTAGGGCACCTTGATTTTTGTGTTCTGTGTTGACAACTGCAGATATGGGTAAATTAAGTATTTTCCTGTATATGCGGTCATCATTTGCAACAGTAAGCATCACATCTCTGAGGATTGGAGTTCCACCCTGAAATCCATATATGGATATAAATGCCATGGATTCAGTGTGATCTTGGACCAAAATTCATGAGGTTTATTGGAAAGACTAAGTTGGTTTTAGATTGAGTCCATATTTTTAGAATTTGTATCTCCCACTGTTTTAAGTCTTGGTACCTCTGCATATCATGGAGCTTAGATGCTTTGTGATTTTTATTATGTATTTTTTCCATCCCATATCCTGTTGCACATTTGGTGGGACTTCCACAGTGAATAGTCCCTCAGGAAAAGTCTGGTAGCTTCCCGTGAAAAATTTAACACATTGTGTTTTAATGAAAATCTGGTGAAACAAATTGCAGTTTGAAATACCTGATTTTCTTAACCCTGGCAAAACCCCACAGGACGTAGCAGTAAGTGCTGATCCCACACCCAGGTTACTAACTGTTCTATCTGCCTTTGTAGTGATTCTGCCTCCCAGCACACGAGGAGCAGGGTGTTAGTTTAGCCCTAATGAAACCAGTGAAATATGCCTTTCACTGAAAGCTGGGCTAAGTTTATATCACATTTGCCAAGAGCATGTACACTAAAATTACTGCAAACCAGTTAACTTGTGCTAGCATGTTACCCTGTGATAAGTTGTTGTAAACCAATTTTCTGATCTTCTGAATCTGTGAAAGCAATGCTGAATTTAACTTGACTTTGGATGGTTGTATTTGAGCTGAGGGAGTTCGGTCTCTTGCTGTTTGTTATTAGCTGTAGGAGCCAGGATGAGATCAGAGCTCCTTTGTCATAGCAGTGGTGCAGCCAGAGGCTTGGGGTGCTATGTCAGTAACTTTATCAGTCTGATTTAACAAATTGATCTAAAATTAAATACAAACAAACAAACAAAACAACTCCAACCCAATTGTAAAAACCCCAAACAAATGAGTAAAAAAACCAAAAGAGGTTGAGACTGACTACAGTGCTGGTAGGGAAATTATGTTGAGCTGGTTTTTAGAGATGAAAGAGGGAGTGAACACAGTCTTACAGGACAAAGTGTCCAGTGGACAAAGCTGGTCCAGTTCTCTCCATCACCGCATTTTGTTTCAAGAGAAGTTGCCTGTTGCAGAGGGATTTCATGATACCAGCTCTTTCCCACTTAGTTCAGGTATTTGAAAACAATCACATTGAAACAGATTTCCCCATTTCACTCTCACTCTTTCTCTGTAACTGTTGTATTTCTTACAAGTTCTGCAACAAATCTGAGAGTAATTTGTTCTTCTTTGACACTTGTGAGAATTTTTTTAAGAAGTTGAAGAAAAACTGATTCTGTAAAAGGAAACAGAAAAAACTTGGGTACTTTGGGACATATGTGACTTTTTTTTCCCTTTGCCTTTTTCATACTTGGTTAAGAAATGTACTTGTTTAAGAAACAAAGTTGTATAATAAACATATTAGTAATGTTGGAAGCAAAACATGTTTTCTTAATACATTGGTGGCATTATTCAAGATCAGTTGACTCTTCTGTAAATATGCCCTTAAGTTCAGGAGGACCTTTGGTTCCACTGCTGTACAAATGCCATTTGCATAAATTCAAATTGTCCAGGTCCAGTTTTCAAACACAGCTAACTTTTTGGCAGCATTTCAGACTTTGTAGTTGCGTTGGATTGGTACTGATATTTGGGCTTTCTATTTCTTACACTTCTGTTTCTATTTAGTAGCTCTTTTCATATTTTCTGTGAAAGATATATCAGCATGATCAAGTCTTCCTTCTGTATTTTATGGGATAATCGAGAGAGTCACTTGCTTTCAGAAGACAGGAGAGACTGACTTCATCAACATAGGGCATTTAGAAATGGATTACTTAAAACATTTTTTTTAATTTAAAACCTCCTGTGTCTGTAACAAACTGCAGAAAAATGTTCTTTATGCAGGAAAGTTCAGCTCTCAAGTGGAGCCCAATTTTGCTCTTTTTGATTTAGTACCGGGAAAAAGAAAATCTAAATTTTTTTTAAGGCTACAGAAGGGCTTATTCCTGAAGAGTAGCAGGAGATTCTTTTCTCCCAGTTGGACAGTGTGCTGATGATCAGTCAGTGGTGTTTCAGCCTGGGAATGAGGAGGATTCCCCTCCTTGACCAGGAGAATGTGGGCCAAGGATCTGCAGAGTGTCCTGTGGTGTCCCATGCTGTTTTCTGCCTCAGCACAAGGCACTGGTCAACATCCCCACAGTGGTGATTCACTTTGAGTTACTCATTTAGTAAAGCTTCAACTGCTTTATAAATTAAGGCAGACATTATCATTTTTGAGAAATCTAACAATAACAGCCTACCAGATTGCAGAGAATAATAGCAATGGCCAACTGTGCAGGTCAGAGGGGCTGTGAGTGTGCATTCGTGAGGACTTCAGCTCTCCTTTGAGAATTTCAGACAGAAGCTTCTATTAAAGTGCAAAGTATTGTTATTATCTTTGTCCTTTATACATATTTAAATAGTACATGATAATCATCTCTGTGAACTCTTAACTATTCATAAAGGTGGCTGTCAGTTAGAGGCCTGAACCAGTACTCCAGATCCAAATACTTAAAATGATAGATCATGTTGTAACCTTCTGAGAATTATTCATAACCTTTGTGTAGAAGGAGTTTCCTTTTAGGAGACAGGCTTTGCAGATGATTAGTGAGTGGGGAATTTAATTGTTCTGTTGGAGTAATGATACCCAAGAATGGTGGAGAAATTTTGCCAACTTAAAATAATTTTTGGGGATTTACCTGAGAGAAGAGCGAGAGGCGGGGGATGGTGAAGGTAAAAGGTTCAACCATCTTTCATCCTTCCTGGTGTAGCGCCATCTGATCTATGGCACAGGGAACTCCTACAACTAGCTCCAGGTTACAGCTCCATCTACCTGTGTGCCCCCCACCGCCCCCAAAGAAAGGTTAAAGGAATATATGAAATTAAAGTTGTGTGGAGACAGGTTTGCTCTGAACCATGAAATTTTGAGAACTTCATACAGGTATTTTGCAACTCAGTACTAAATTAGCACAAAAATTTAATGGACATTTTAAACCATGAATTTTCCAGTCTGTATGGACTTCCTAAATACCTTCCTCTTGAGCTGTTGGATGTTCTTTGGCAGCTTCTTCTCCTTGACTTTAAGCAGAATTTACTGGATCTAAAAAAACCCATGCTCTGATGGGCTTGTGTCCTTCTTGGAGAATTCCACTCATCCTGAGTGAGGGAGATCCTGTACTCTTTCCTCTAGTTTATTTTACCCTCTTGGTATGCAGAGTATTCTTTGTTAATCTTCCTTATTTATTTGAATGTTAATTGGTCCTTGTTAATTTGGTTTTCTGTGCTGAAAGCCAAGGTCAACAATGAGTCCTTCCACGTTAGCTCTTAGTGTGATTACAAGGTAGTGCAATGCATCTTGGAAAAAAAGTAGAAAGAAGCCTTCCCCCTGTTTTTAATGTAACCTTTGTGTTAGGTAGGGGTTTGGAGGTTGAAAGAGAGAGAGAAAATGTATGTTCTGCGCAGACTGAAGGGGTCTTATTGATTGAAAGGGACTGTTAAATTAAAAGACAGTTGTTTTGAAAGCAAAATATCACTTGACCCCAAAGAGACAGGCAATTGCAGCCCTGGGGTTAGGTATAACAGCAGTGCTGGTTTTGCTATGGGAATGCAAACAGCAGGCCTGCAAAACAGATTTCGTTTTTCTCTGTTGCTTTGTTGTTTGTATATGCAACTTTCAAACTGCTGTTTTTCTTGCTCTAAGAGCAGTCTCTTCTGAGAACACCCTTCTTTTGGGCTGGAATGGCCATTTTATGAGATAAAAGTAAGAATTTTTGTCTAAAACAGATTCTGTTCCATGGGGCAAAACAAACAGAGCTATCATAACACTTTAAATAGTAATCAAATATGTTTTTCTGTTTGCACTCAAAAAGGTGGAAAGGTAACTTGACAAGATGAAAGAAGGAACCAGATTTGTGTCCCCCCCCATTCCCCAGTAACAGGTATAGAGTTTTAGAGAAGACTTCAAGGCAAAAAGAAAAAAGCATAGAATATACTGTTATGGTGTTATTTTTGTCTTTCATTTTTATGACAACTTATTTGTACTTAAAGGAATCTTTCCAAAGAGTTAAGAAGCATCATTAAATAAAGACTGTGAAATGTGCAATATGGCTTATTTATTTAAATGTTAATTGGTCCAACGAACACTTCTAATTAGCTCTATATTTGCTTAGCAAAAAGTTTTACAAATTCCAATTGTGAAAAGCAGCTATTTTGAGCTGGTAAGCATGTTGCAGAATCAGCTATGATTTTTCTATAGTTCTCAGCCCTTGAAGGCACAATTTAATTTTTCATGTATGCATACTAGCAACGGTAAACACTTGCGAGTGTAAAGAACCTTCTTTAATTAGCTGCACAACAATTAAAGGATTCACAAACTAAATTGAACCCTGTCTCTGTGCTTACTAGCTGAATTCTACCACCTGTCACAACAGCACTTTGTTCAATCTGTTATGCAAAATCATTATAGCAATATAGCTGAGGAAAAAAAAAGAGAAAACAGCAATTATTTCTTACTTTTCTCTTGAATGGGTTATTTTGGGTTATACTGATGTCAGGTTCATTGAAGCTAACCTTTTGAAATCTGTAACAGCATAATACTTATATGGCAGGCTTAGAATAGCTAGAAGAATATTTTGTTTTACCCTTTTAAGAGCAAGTGAGGCACATCCTGAAAGTACGGTACTTTCTCTGATCATTTGGAGGAAAAAAACCCCACCAAAACTGTGCTAACTCCTGCAGCAGCCTGTTATTGCTCTTTGTCAGACAAAAAAATGACCAACATCTAATAGTACAAAATACCCTTTTGTTATTGAAGCTTGTAAGCCAATATGGAAACTAGTTTTAAAACCCACTGGTTTCCTAAAGTGGAAAGTCCTGCACTTTTAGCTTACCTGTCCTGGCTTCTGACATATGTGATTATTCTTCAGCTCTTGAAAATAAAGTAGCACATAAATATAATCTATAAAATACTAAATTTATGTGGTAACTTCATTTTTCCTTCCAGCCGAAGTGGTTGAAATTGAAGTTTGCATCTTTACAGAAGAGCCTCCCCTCTCTTTTTGATTGCACCTCTTTTCTGAAGGGAGCCCAAAGGACCAGGTGCACACTGGGGGTCCTGCTGTGCACCCCCTGGCCAGGAGCCAGGCTCTGGCTGCTCCTGGAGACCTGGCTGGGGTGCACAAAGCTTCAGGCATCATTTCACCCCCTCTGCTTCCTGGCAGGATGGGCACCTGCTTACCCCTCGGTCACCCATCTTCCTCCTGGTTTTGAGTAGAGCTGCAGGGCACAGGAGGAAAGTGGAAACTCGTGACAGGCCAGCTGGGGCAGGAGGTGGGCACGGGGCAGGAGGATGAGAGCCAACATCAGTGCCTTGGGTCACCTGCCCTGGCGCTCTGTGCAGGGAGGGATGAGCTGCCCTGGGTGCTCGGACACCCATCCGCCTGTGCTGCTGAGCATCCCCAGCGACACCAGCAGAGGTTTTGCTGTGTAAGGACTGTGGGGCTGCAGTCAGTGAGGAAGAGCTGTTTAGGTTTCTCTTTCTTGTGCTGTGACAGCTGACAGGAATGTGCAGCTCGCTGCCAGCTCTGCGGCGGGAGGGGCACAGGTAGGGTCTGTGTGTGCAGCTCACCAGAGCTGAGGAGCTGAAAGAGAAGCTGCCTGCTGACAGCTTCCTGAAATCATATCAATAACATATTGTTAGCTCTTGTGATTGAAGCTAAAAGAGTCTGCTGTTGGATAAAGGATACATGATATGCGCGTTTCATAAGCTAGGGATATAAATGAATAACTCTGCTCATTCACAGGACTTACATTTTTTACAGTATAATTTTTATACCATTGTCATTTTACAATATTTTCAGAAAACCCAGAAAGAGAACAAAGAATTTGTTTAATAACACTGTGAGTTTGTTTTTTTTTTCTAAAAAAGTCACTAGGAAAATAAAATTCAACAACAAAAAATTGAGAAAAAACTTTTTTTTGTTACTTTAAAAAAAAAGAAAGAAAAGAAAAAAGAAAGGAAAACTACAAGGAAGCCAGATACTTTGATTAAACATAACTTAAATTCTTAGATAATTTTACAGTGAAGTATAAGAAGCGACAATTTGGTCTATACATCTACTTCTTGCTTTCTCACATCAAATAAGAATAGTTAGTCTATTCTGAAGTTTAAAACTAAGGAGATGAAAATCCTTTTAATTAGAAGTATAATGATCTCTATATTCATAAGTGTAGGTGCAAGGGGCTGGAATTCAGAAAAATGAGTTTCTGCTTGGGCAGCCAAAGCAATACGGTTGCCCAAGCAGTGATTTTGTGTGGGAGCTCCTGAGTGTTCTCAGCTCTGGGACTCAGTCCTGGATGAAGAGGGTCTCTCTGATGTCCCATTGTGCAAGGAGTGGGAGCCCACTCACTGCCTGCCGTGGCCAGCTCCTTGAAACCGAACCACCAAGGTTTTCCCCTCCTTTTGCCTGGCTTTGTGTTTTGCTGGAATTACCTGAGCTCACACAGGTTTGCAGCAGTGTAAATTAACACTGAGTGAAGCTTTGCACGAGCTGGAGAAAGTGAACACAAACTGCTCATTTGCACAGGCTGTTCAAGAGGCTCGGAATAGTTTCACTGAGAGTTCCTTGCGTTTATTTGTGTGTTGCATTGGAAACTCCCGCAGAAAAGCCCTCCCTGTTGGTCCCTGGTCCTTCTGATCCCAACTGCAGCTGCTCTCAGCCTGCCGTGGCACTGAAGGCTCCTGGGATCCTGTCAGTCACTCGAAGGAGTTTGGTCAGAGCTGTTCGTGGCCAGAGCTTGCTGCTAAGGATATATTACAGTTAGCACAGTCCATCTCCCACCTGACTTTGCAACTGTAATTGAACTTGCCAGGGTCTGTCATCCTGTGATTGCATTTATCAGACTTTCTTTGTCAGCTTTGTTGCCACTCACCTATCACTACCAGAGAGGCTGTCTTTTCAGCCAAGGGCCTGGAGTGTTGCAATTAACATCAAAATTATTTAAAGGATTTTTATCCTGCAGATAGCTTTGAAATGTATTTTTATAGCATTCCTTCTCAACCTTGTGCATCTACCTGCTATGTGTCTGCCAAGTTTCCAGTGCCCTTTCTATTAATGATCAAAGCTATTGATCAGAACTATTACCACTGTTTTGGAGTAGCATTTAGAGGAAGAGGCAGGGCTATTGTGAGGCAGAATAATCTCACTGCAACAGGTAGAGAGGATTTTAAAAGCAGCCTGGAAAATACAGGAAATACCCCAAGTCAGTCACTTTTCGTATAGATGTTCCTGTTTGGGGTTGTCTTCCTCCCTCTGGAAGAGCAGTGTGATATATTTTTTTTTTTTGCTTCTCTAAAATGACATATGGAAAAGAGCTTGTTTTCTGGAGATTTCCAGACCCCAGGGTGGGTGTCTGAGCAGAGCAGTGACTGCTAACCACACCCTGGTAAGCCTGAGCCACTTATCTCTGTGGGAAAGCAGCTTAGGAGGTACAAGTTGGCCTTAGAGTTCCCAGCTCTGCTCTTGTGTTCATGGCAGTGATCAATTGATAAAGTTAAATGACAGAAGCAGTGATAGATCAGTAAGAATATGTGGAGACCAGAACACCAATGGAATAAAGGGGGTTTGTGTTTTCTTCTGATTCATTTTACTTGGGTGATAATTAAGTACATTTTTTTCTAGCCTTAGAAAAAGGATGTGTTGTGTTTCCTCATCTATCTTTTTCCGCTAAATTCTGTATGGAGTTTGCTGTTTCTACTTTTTGGGAAACCACAAACACAAGGAGCCTTCTGAGCAATATTTGTTCTATTTTTCCTGCATCAACCTGCCTCCTAACATCCCTGCCTATTTCAACTGCATCTTTTACTCCATCTCATTCCACTGATAAAGCCTTTCTCAGCTTTATCCATTTTTTTTTTCCTGGAAATTAGTATCAAATTAATATGATGAGTAATAAGTCATTGAAGCCACTTGTATCTAAGAATCACTATGACCATCTAAATTATGTGTGGTATTTTTTGTCACCAAGTCCATGTGTTATAGGGAGAGGAAAAATAAATCAGTTAGGTTGAGGGAAGAGAGAAGATAGAATTTGGAGGTAGAAGGTATTATCAGCCAAGAATCTCAGTTATTAAAAAAACCAAAACTCTTTGCAGTATTTTAACAAAAAAAGTTTTATACTGACAGGTTTGTCATGAGTTAAAAACCCCAGTATTTTCAGCAGTCAATTATGTTTGATAAAGGAAAGCTATCTGGCATACTGGACTAAGCAATGGGAGTCAAGAGTTCTGGATGGTGTCCCTGGCTTCTTTACAGAGGATGAGGCATCTATTTAAGTCAAGATACATGGCAAGCTTTTTCCTAAATGAGATGTGGAAATGATCAGTTAGGGATACTTATTTCTACAGTACTGAAATTCTGAAAAACTTGGTTCCTTTATGGCCTTTGGGAGCACTGAAATTGGGCAAGTTACTTCTGAATTTCTACCTGATTCCATTTCCATTGTATTAAGATGTTGGATATTTCAGTACCCAGCAAAGAAGCAATTAGCAAACGTGTTCCCCTCCACTCTGGCTGAACTGATCACAGTGTGCTCTGGTATTCCATGGTGCTGGGAGCGTTAGGGAATGCCAGGGCAGGAGCTGGTGGGAGGAACTGCTGGGGAAGTTTCAGCAGCTGCTGGGGGAAAAGGAAGAGCTGAACTCCTTCCACATTTGTAGTGTGGCTCTTTATGGTTTTCATGGGGCTGACATTTTTCAAATATTGGTTTTTCTTAAATCTACTGACCTTGGAGAGTGCAGCAATTTATGTTTTCATTCCCTATATTTGTTCCTCTCCTTTGTTCCCTGTTCAATACTATTGGAAGTAAAAGAATTGCAGTTGTATTATATGTGTACTTTGGGAGCATGTACTGTCACATATGTTCTCTTTCATGTGCAACAGGTTATGCAAGGTTTAATGTATTAATCTTTCTTTTTTCTTAGAACATTTTCTTAGGCACGTAGTTTCTGTCTTGATGTCATCACAGGTAGCCCATATGCTTAGTGATGCATTGTTTTGTCTACAGTCTAACTCAATAGCATGCAATTTGGAGCATCCTTAATTATCCTACAAACCATTTTGTGATAATGAAACCAAATATGGTGAAGACTTGGCTGACATCTCTGTGATATTATTTGGCATACCAAATATTTCTGTTTCAAATATAAATTGGTTACTGCTTCTTCAAAACATGCATTCTATTAATTAAATCTATACTTGAGACATCTTCTCCTCATCCCCCAAGCTGCTATAAGTATTCTCTTTTTCCTTGTTCTCTATGCAGATAGGGTTGGGTATGGGCTCTCTAATTTGACAAAAAATAGGCTAACCTTGTGGTCTTTAAGTCCTACAACAACAGTTGAGTGTGCAGTGTCTTTCCATATAACTAGGTCTTTTGTTTCACTAGAGAAAATTACTTAATTTGTTACAGACAATTTTTTTTTTAAGGTTTAACTGCAACAGTCTTTACCTAATAGACCTGGGATTGCAGGGAGGTGATTAATGTGAATTAAAGGATCTCTGTGACACAAGACTAAAGGACAGAATTACGGTGCTGTTGTTGTTGGCAATCCCACTTGTGCAATTTAATCCCTCCCTTACCAGATTTCCAAGATTTTGCATAAAGTTAAAGGAAGGCTCTAATTGGACCATATACTTTTTGAAACTCTCTTTATCCAGGGATGCTCTGTTTATGCATTTTCCCTGGTAATGTGTGTCTTTGTCCCTGGAAATCCATCTATTTATTGCAGTGACACCTACTGCTGAGAGAGCTGATCCGCAACAGGCTCGGTTCCTGTTAAACTTGGCCAACAAGCAGTTCGTGACTCAACCAGCAGATGTTTCTGCGGCTCAGGTCAAAGGCAACTTATGGACTCGGGTTTTTCTGCTTTGCTCCTAGCATTAAGTGCCAGGAAAGTCACCACTAGGTACAGACAGTTGACCTGAGCAGTAGCAGGAGGAACTGAACCAGGGCCCTGAGGATCTGCAAAGACCAAAGCATTAGTCTGTTGAGCCACTGTGCTGGCTACAGTCCAGCACTTTCAGACAACTGACTATCTGATTGCATGCCTGGATTTTAGTAATGATTTTACATACTTATTTGATGATTTGTATCCAAGCTTATGCTTCTGACAGGTGCCCTTGTGAACAAAATCTCGCTGGGCTATCGCGTATGAATATTTGACAGTCAATCATACTTTGATGTTTGGGACATATGTGCATTTGACATTATATTTAGTTGTGCACAAAAGATAAGTCTAAGCCTTTGTGAAATGAAAATAAAATCATCAACCCAGCATTAGAGTTTTGGATTTAAATTGTTTCAAACTATGCTTTGAGTTCTGTGGTCTTAACTCTTCCTTCTTGATCTCTTTGTAATTGGTTCAGGGGGCCTGTTCCTCCTGTCCTCACCCAGCTGAAATGCTCTGCCTTTTATTTGGAACTTGCCTGTGTGAGGAATGCAGGATTAATAGGGTCAACATTATGTATCTTTTAATATTATATAATGGGTTAGAGCATTGCAGACTTAGAGCGCAGTGCAGCGTCCTCAGATGAGAATAGGAGATTCAGAGCCCTTTCCATGCTGTAAAAATGACAAAAAATGAAATCATAAATATGCTTTGCAAAGTCTTCCAGGCATTTTATTATTTTATTTGTACTCTGTGATGGTAAAGTGGTTCATTAAAAGCTTAATTTTAAGGTTTCTTCAATCTGATGTGGATGCCAGTTAGATTAATTAAAGTGAATGATCAGATAGGAGCTACAGGAAATTGATCAAATTGGAGAGGGTTTAATCAGTTGTATACATTCCAAATTACATGAAAATAACAAATTTACTTTAAAAAATGCTGTTTCTAAAGTAACAGAAGCTTTAGTTTAATGAAGCATTCCACAAATAAGGCTCCAATTTGAATTTTGGTATCACTCTTATCTTTACTTTTGTCATCAAGTGATCACAAGGAAAAAGAAAAAGTAAAACGAGAATCAATGTTTCTAAGGTAAAAAATAATGATCCCAGATGCAACCAGTGCCTGGAAAAAAAATCATGTTGGTTTTTTTTATATTTTTAATCTACTGAACTTTCAGTACCAATTATTTATCTTTCTCTTCTTTGGATCTGACTTCTTAAGTATATGCAAGTGAAATAGAATAAATAAGAGGGAAAACAGATTTTGCTAAGTCACATGCAAAGTAGCAATAAATCAAACAGCTTGTCTGCATTCTTCTAATCTTTCTATTCTAATCTGTGAGTGAGATTTATAAATGACCTCTCCTCTCCTCTGTGCTCATCTTCCTAGATTGTGATCACAAACAGTTCACAGTCCTCCACTCCATGGGTGCTACCAACCAAAGACTGTTCTGGTGATTTATCTTCCACTGATCAGTTATCAGTCCCAAAGACTGTGCTAGCTAGAAAGTACCCTACAGATGTAACAGGTATTTTAGAAAGCAACTCTCTTCCCAGCCCAGAGCAAAGGCAGCACAGCCTCAGCAAACAATTTTCTGTCTGCTAATGACTTTTGAAACTTCAAAATCCCTCTGCTAACCCTTCTTTAAGACATAAAAACTGTTGTGGAATGAGTTGGCTCTGTTGTTACTAAAGGAGCACTTTGTTTTGGAATCAATAAGCAGCTTGTTTAAATATCAGCCCCACAAAGCAGGCACAGTTTGGTCGGATGCCTTCCCTGCGCGGTGCCGGGGCTGCCATGGGTGCTGGGGTGAGGCTGCAGCCCCCGGGACCCCTGGGGCTGTGCCATGGGGGCAGCCCTGCTTCCCCCAGGGCTCTGGGCAGCCTGGGCTCCGCTCCTCCTCAAACCAGCTCTCACTTACTGCAAGCTACCTAAGCTTTGCAATGCCTACGAAACTTAAATGTGCTAATGTGGCTAATAGTGATAACGAATTATCAAGCTGGCCTTAATAATATTTAAATAAAAACAAATAGATAGGACGCATTACCCGTAGGCCGTTTCTTTTTTTTTTTTAATGTTTAAAGATATCCTGAAACCATATATTTTCCTAATATAATTATATTGTACCCCAAGGAACAGGACACCTACTTAACCAAAACTCCTATGAAGTCGATGCAATTACTCTATTTTACATAAGTAAAATGAGAATAGAATCTGGCCTGATGTTTATTTCATTTTATCAGACTGGATAATGCTGTCCTGGTGGCATTAAATACAGCTGATCTCTCCCCTCCCCTTTCGTGCACACATGTTTTTGTTAAAATCTAACTATTTACATCTATGTCTCTTAGCATTGCCTACAAATCAGTCAAAGAAGAGTAGGTCATCTATCCTGCCCTACTGTTTATATATTAATCATCTGGCAAATAAACTGCTCAGTATCCTACCCACCTCAGTAATATTTGTGATGTAATTTGTTTGGATGCCCAAATGTCACCAGCGTTGATTGTAAGAGATGAAAAAAATGTACTTGCTCAGCACACCAAGCTCTGGGCTAAAATGTAAGCATGAAATCTCTGGTTTATTTTTGTAATAATGTTTACAGCTGTTTAATGACCCTGAAAGGGTTCAGTAGTCTGGTGTTCTGTATTTCTTAACAGGAGTGTATTATGCTTATAACAGCCTTAGTTCAACTGTTTCTGCAACAACAAGAACAATATTTAATAAAAATTCAATATATATTCTGATCTCAGCAATACCTGTTTACGAGTTGCTAAGAACTGAAGCAGTCTGTATTGGAGTATTTAGAATTTGCCAATGGACCACAAGATAATGTAGATGTATGTGAATTTTTCTAGCTGGAAAGATAAATACCAGGTCTATATTCTGAAAGCATAAGTAACAATGTGTGTAGCTCTAACTGCTTAGAGGATCAGGGCCAGAGCGAGCTTGTCGTTTAAACACGTGAGCTTGTAAAGCATTACTTTGCTTACTGAACTGTAAATCTTTTAACTAACCTAATCTAAGCTATAATAACAGCACAACAGTGGTTTTAAAATGACTGTTTTCTCTACAGCATTGAAGAGGGGAAAGCTTCAGTGTGTGTGTGTGTGTCCAGCAGGAATGAACAGGTGTAAATAAGAGCTGAATTTGGTCCATCTGTTTACAGAGATAACAGGTGTGTGTCTGCACATATGTGTGTGTGTGCATATGTTTACATGTGTGCGTAGGCACAGATTTAGCTTTAAGTTCTGTCATTCTGCTTGCCATATTTTTTTTCCCCCTCTGTTTCCAGCAAGAGGAAGCTGAGCTTCTCGTATTACATAAATGTAGTTGTGATGACAGGCATTTCTGGTGTCATAATTGGTTTTAAATTCCAGTAATCCATTTCAAATAGTTAAATAAAATCTGTGTGTTCAATTGAAATGGCTAAAGCCAGAACTTTCGCTATTGATATCACAGGAAATAGTCTTGAGGGCAAAAATGTGAGTGAGATCAAAATAACTATTAGTATCATCAAAGGGACTTGAATGTCTCACTATACATTTATGTAGGAGATGAGAGAGTATTTTTATAATATCTGTGTCCCATTGTGAGTTTCATAAGCTGAGTTCTCCCTCAGAGGAATGGCATCCTGGGCACAGCACGTGGCCAGATGGCCTCGGATGGTTGGTGTGCTGCCTCCCAAGGGTGCTCCTGCCCTGCCCAGTGCAGGGGGAACCCGGCTGGGTTTAGCCTGTGTGTGCAGCAGGGTCAGGTTGGGGCTTTTTGGCCAGAGCAGCTCACTTGGACAAGAGCTGAGGGTTTATTTAGGTTATAAAGGGCAGCCCGAAACAACTCCTGATCCCCATGTGCTCTGTATGGTGCCACGTCTTGAGGGACGCTGTCTTTATACAACATTTGAGATGATTAAAGGTCAGAAATTTGCTACATAAACTTCAACAAACATATTTTGAATTTCTTAACAATCTCAAATTTGATTTGCAGTTCATTTTGTAAACATTTGTTAACTACAGAGAACATTGTGCTTCTGTTCCCAGCGCGAGAGATGGCAAAACATTCTGTGCTTTCCTTATATGAGAGATCAGGATCATGAAAATAATGTAATAGACTGTATATTTAAAAATTGAAAGCTAGATGTTTTTGCTACCATGGAGCACCACAGCAGCACTTGTAAATTGACATTTCCAGTTTTTTAATTTTTGAATACCTTGAATGCGAGGTGGGTACCATGAACTGCAGGAGCGCCCCTGGGGAATGAAAGCCCCTTACCCCACCTGGTGTAACCCTGTCTGGTCATAAATCTGGACAGGGATGATGGATAAAGAGGGAGAGAATGAAATTGCTAATTTTTTTTTAGTGAAATTAGGCAAATTAGATTGAGTTATCTAATTCATAGTGGAATGATGGATGAAGATGAGTTTTGTTTCTGTCTTGCATATGGATACAAGATGAGATTTCAGTAGGTTTTGCTGTGAAAGGGCTGAAAAATACCAAGAGCAATTTCTGTGAGAGCAGAACAGTAGCAGGGTCCCTGTACTCAGAAATGCTGTAACTGGGCAAGGCAGGAAGAGCAATTTCACAGGGCAATGCTTTAAATGTTGTGAAACCAGGAGGCTGGAGTGAGGAAAAGAGGAGACAATTCAGAGCCAGAGGAAGGAACAGGCCTGCAAGGAGCAGGAGCAGGTGAGGAGGGAATGGAGTTTCAGTGAAGAGCTGTTCATCCTGGGATTGTGGTTGCTGGATCCCAGAGACTGCACAGCTGATCAGAGTGGGTGGCATTCAGAGCTGGTTCTTGCTCACTAAGCAGAGGCTTTACTGACCTTTCTGCATATTTAATAAAAAATATATAACATTTCCTATGCCAAAAGATCCATGTGGGGGGTTAGGTTCCCTGAACTTGATCCAAAATTATTAGTCTTTAAATGAAAAATTATGGATTTGGTATTCTTCTAAACTATTTTTTTAACTTGTTTTATCTATGTTCTATATTATATGTTTTTATATGTTTTTGGAAGACAGAAAACAGCAAAAAAGGAAAAACTGGAAAAACTTGCCATGTCCCAGCTACAACTGCTGTTGTTACTTTATTAAAGTTATCATTGAAAAAGAGGCACAGAATAACTAAAATCAACCACAACTCCCCTGCCCAATCCAAATAACCATACGTTTGAACTGATGCTTAGGGTTAAACATCAGAATTAATAAATTCCACTGGGATCTGTCAGCATTTCCAAACTTCGATAGAGCATAAAATGCTAGAATTAACTACCCAAACCTTTCTGAGCATGTAAAGGCACCAGGTCCTATTGAGATCAACTGAAAAAATGAAAGTTTGACTGCCTTTTAAAAGCTGTTATAGAATAATGACAACTCACAAAGACCTTTCTAAATCTTCTTCAATGTATGTGTCTGCACATGCTATACATTTCTTGAATTGTCATGTTCTTGTTTGCCAGCATGCCTTGTTCTCTCTTGGGGAGAAATAACACTGCTGGTATGTGGAATCCAGGCAAAAAGTAGATTCAGGTTTTGGGGTTTTTCTTGTGTTGTTATTTGGGAGATAATTTGTTGGGGGTTTTTTGGTTTTTGTTTTTTTTAAGAAGTACATAGGCAAATATTCAAAATCTCAGTCAACTTCAGGCAATGGCAGACCTAAGCACCATAAGTCTCAAGTTGTTTGGTTAATCCTTTTGAACATGAAATTTGGTTTATTCCAAATAAAAAGTGAAGCAAACTTTCAAAAATTAAAAAAAAAAAAAAAAAAAAAAAAGGGAAAAGAAAAGAAAAAAAAGGTGTTTGTGTGTACCCACATTTTGAATGACTCTGGTCTGCTGCACAGAAAACTAGAATGGAAATTTAGAATTTTGCTTGTTTGCTACATGGCTACACGTGGCTTGACTATGTTCTCCTACTCCTTACCTTTGGAAATCAGACACTGCAAGCTAAACTTAAGTGCTGTCCTTTTATATAATTGATTTCTTTAATATTTTTATAAATAATAGCCATCAAAAAATAGGTCCCCAACATGTGACCTGAATCAGAGGACTTTTAAATTTTGAAAAAGGTCTGCTTTATAGATGGGCAAAATTAGGTAGCTCGTGTTCATCTTTAATACACATGAATATAACTCCTTCCTCTACTTCTTACAAGATCTGCATTGCGTCACACCCTCAGTCATCCTGTCAGGGCCAAAGAGGTCTCCCCTCAAAGACCTCCCATGCTTTTTTTTTTTAGGCCCTGATCCTGCAAATACTTAATCATGTGTGGAACTTTGCTTTCAAGAGTCACCCTTTGAAGTCTACTGGACTGCTCCCACGAGCACAATTACATGCATTTTGAGTATATTCTAGATCTGGACCCTGAATTGTCCATCAAGTGGCCACGGTGAAGCTGTGTGAGGAATGGTGTCCACCCAGAGTGTGCCTGAAGCCTTTGTAGAAGACATGGTGAAAAAATGCTTTAGGCTAAAGCCAAAGAGACGGATGGCGAAATTAATTTTTCAAGAACGTGTAGGATTCAGTGGTTTTGTGAGTGAATAAAGTGTCAAATCACACCACTGAACAACAAAAATCTTAATGATGTTCTAATATAACCTTATAGCATCATATAGTTTATGAATTAGTTATGTGAAACTTTATATTTTAAACAGAATTTTATAGATACATTATATCTGTATAGAGTAGAGAAGTGGCGAGGATGGATTATTGTGGACAATTATGCAGACCAGAACAGAGCACTTGCGTTTAACAAACAGCTTTGAATTCTAATTTTCGGCAATATACATAGTGTAGCTACAATTTGTAGTCATTACTGTGTATTAGGAAAGTTATTAAAATTCTTAAAGTTGTTGAGGCTTTCCACAACACCTTCCCCAGATTTTAATTGGTTTTATCTAGTTCCATAAGAGAGCTCTTTAAAACAAATCAAAGTACCTTAAATCACATGTCTTACCCATCGAAGGACAGAGATATTCCTTCTATAATCTGGCAAGTTTTCCTAGGAACAGAAATCTGAAGGTTCTCAACAATGAATTAAAAGACTTGGCAGAAGATAATTTATGTGCCTTTTGATGGGCTCAGTTTCAAAATGACAAAATAACAATGTTTTGTAACAGAAGGGTTAAATCTTAATCTCAGAGGTTTACAAAGCTGCTAGTCGCAGTCTCCTTAAAATTTAATATACCTCGTTAATGCTTACTTGCAAACACTGAAGGATTTTTATGATTATAATCATGTGTTACAGCACCTAGTACTGTTTCTAAGCAGCATACTAATCAGCTTAATGAGATATTACTGCACTTTTTGTTGACTAAAGCAAAATCCCTTTTATTGTTCTAAAGCTTGTCCTTTATTTTTTCCCAAAACATTATCTTGTTTTATTGTACACCAGTAAATATCATACCATCGGTTTTTTGTCAAATCATAAAACTATCTTTCTCATTGTAGAATGTGTAATATATTGAATATGGTTAATGGAACCGAAAGTTACAAATGGATTTCTATTTTGGGGGGTTTTTTTTGCTGGCTTTTTTAATGAAAATGGGAGAGATGCATAAGATTTCTTTTTCTATAGATTTAGACAGGTGCAGTTTCACAAGAAGGACAAGGGAGGTGGTAAAAGCCTTTGTCCCTTCTGTAATAATTAGATTTTGAAATTGTCGCATATTTTGAAATAGTAGTTAATAGTTCTTGGTAACCATGCAGAATGATGAAAGTACCTGTATGATCAAAATTGTGTAGCACAGTTGGCACTTAATACACTTCTAATTGTTTTTACACTAATTCCTATGCATTATTATTAGTAGGTAAAACAAAAAATGCAAATTGTACGTCAGTGATTCGATGCTTGTAATTCTTTCACAGTCTGAATCTCAAATATCTTCTGATTTTCAGAGATGGAGGAAGCTAGTTTGTGCCTTGGTGTTTCTTCAGCTGTGCCAGAAGCTGACGCCCATCTCAACAGCACCATACTCAATGGGCAATATTCAATGAGTCAGAAGCTGCACCAGATCACTTCCCAGCTCAGCCATGCCTTCCCGGAGCTCCAGAACAGGCAGAATCCCGAGGACAAGGCGTCAGTGCCGCTAGAAGACAAAAGCCACATGTCCATAGCAAACCAGCCCATCAGCAGCCAGATGGCCCTGCTGGCAAACCAGCTCAACAGAGAGGTTGATACCAGTTTGAATGGGCGTGTGGATCTGCAGCAGTTCCTCAATGGACAGAACCTAGGGATTATGTCTCAGATGAGCGACATAGAGGACGATGCCAGGAAAAACAGAAAGTACCCCTGTCCCCTGTGTGGGAAACGCTTTCGATTTAACAGCATCCTGTCGCTACACATGCGAACTCACACTGGAGAGAAACCATTTAAGTGTCCCTACTGTGACCACAGAGCAGCTCAAAAAGGCAACCTGAAGATACACCTGCGTACTCACAAGCTTGGGAACCTTGGCAAAGGTCGTGGAAGGGTCCGAGAAGAAAACAGGCTTTTACATGAGCTGGAGGAGAGAGCAATTCTTCGGGACAAGCAGATGAAGAGCAGCCTCTTGCAGCCACGACCTGACGTGAAAGCACAGCAGCACACCCAGCCGATGCCACTCGCAAACTGTAACCTGTCTGTGCCACCTAACCACAACACGCCAGATATTTCAAACCCTGTCCCCTCTCCAAAGCCAGTCAGTGTCCAGGAAGAAGTTGTCGCTCAGACAGCCGGGTTCAGATGCACGTTTTGCAAAGGCAAGTTTAAGAAGCGAGAAGAGCTGGACAGGCACATAAGGATCCTACACAAGCCTTACAAGTGCACTCTGTGTGACTTTGCGGCCTCGCAGGAGGAGGAGCTGATCAGCCACGTGGAGAAGGCTCACATAACTGCAGAGTCAGCACAGGGCCAGGGCTCCAACGGGAATGGGGAGCAATCCACCAATGAGTTTCGCTGCGAGGTGTGTGGCCAAGTGTTTAGCCAAGCCTGGTTCCTAAAAGGCCACATGAGAAAGCACAAGGATTCCTTTGAACACTGCTGTCAGATCTGCGGGAGGCGATTCAAAGAGCCTTGGTTTCTTAAAAACCACATGAAAGTCCACCTGAATAAGTTATCTGTAAAGAACAAATCTCCTAATGATCCTGAAGTACCTGTCTCCATCAGCAGCATGTCCCAGGAAGCTCATGCAAACTTGTATTCAAGATATCTGTCCTGTTTGCAGAGTGGGTTTCTTCCTCCTGACAAAGCGAGTTTGAGCGAACAAAATCAAATCTATAACAAAGGAGATATGCCCATGAAAGAGAAAGAAGTCTTGGGGAAGCTCCTTTCACCCATTTCTGGCATTGGCCACAGTATTGCTGAAGGGGATAAACATTCTTTATTGGGCTGTCTCAATCTGGTGCCTCCTCTGAAATCCAGCTGTATAGAAAGGTTACAAGCTGCCGCCAAAGCAGCAGAGATGGATCCAGTAAACAGCTATCAGGCCTGGCAGCTTATGGCAAGGGGAATGGCCATGGAACATGGCTTTTTGTCTAAAGAGCAGCAGATACAGCGCAGCCACGAAGACACTTTGGCAAATGCTGGAGTTATGTTTGATAAGGAGAAGCGGGAGTATGTGTTAGTAGGAGCAGATGGCTCTAAGCAGAAAATGCCTGCTGATTTGGTTCACAGCACTAAAATGGGCAATCAGAGAGACTTGCCAAGCAAACTAGACCCTTTAGAAGGCAGTAGAGATTTTTTGTCACATGGTATGAACCAGGGACTCGATTACAACTTACAAAGTCATGGAAACGTAAAAGAAAAGCCAACTGAATGCCCGGACTGCGGAAGGGTTTTTAGAACATACCACCAAGTGGTCGTTCACTCCAGGGTCCACAAAAGAGACAGGAAAGGAGAAGATGAAATAATTCAAGGTAGTCTTGATGAGCGCCGTGGGTCTGGAAGTGATCAAGAGTCTCAGTCTGTCAGCAGGTCGACAACACCAGGGTCCTCTAACATTACTGAAGAAAGCGGAGTAGGTGGGGGTCTCTCGCAGACGGGGAGTGCGCAGGAGGACAGCCCTCATCCTTCCTCACCCTCCTCTTCAGGTATGATAACTTCTCCTTCCCTTTCTGCACTGAAAGCTTCATAGCTGTGTCTGAAATCACAGCAGCAAAGTAGTTTATGCATTCTCATGTCAGGTCGTTTCCTCCAGTCCACAGGGACGTGGTGTTATTTGCCAGAACATCTGTGTTTGGGTTCCCGCAATGCCTTCGAGGTTAATTCTCGGCTCACCCTGCTCCCCTCCAAGGGCAGGTTTCCCAGCCTTTCAGCTGACACCTTCCCACCGTGCAGGGCTGAGCAGCCACTAATGGCAGTGTCACTTCCAGGGTCTCTTCCTCCAGGTTTTGGAAGGTGTTTTTTTCCTCCTCTTCTATTCATGGTGTCTCTCTTGCAGATCCTTCCCTGTCCTCCGTGTAAAAGGGTGAGGAAAGATGCCTTCTTTGAGCTGTAGTTAATAAACACCTTGGCTCACCTCTCCGATTGCCCTCGTTCTGACAGCCATGTCAGTTCCTTAGCTGAGATATGTCCTTGTACCTGGCCACTAGACTGATTAAAAAGAGATTCAGAAATACAAATTACTAACCTTTTGACAATCTTCTGACTTATGTGCAGATTTTAACTTGTATGAAGCCTTCTGCTTAATCCACATCCATTTGAAAGCGCAAGAAAAATAGAAATTGGACTGAAACATTTTAATTGTATTGTATGTCATGCTAACTTGCCGTGTATAAAATAGCAAAGCAGGTAATATTTCATTGGAGATGTCTATAAAATATTGAGCTTCCTGGTACAATTTTTAAAGATACTAGCCTATGACTGCTGAAAAATATCTCCAAGTAATAACAGGTAAGATTTCTGGCCTCATGTATATTTCCAAAGTCACTTACTAATGGATAGTAAATTGAAAGTTATATCTTCAGCCCTTTATAAAGAAAGCACCTCACTAATACTGTAATCATTCTGCAAGCCTAACAACAGAGGAAATCATGCCATAACAAATACTCTGTTACTAATGGCAACATTGATTTCTGCAATCAGCCATTAAGTCTAGAAAATGAAAGACAGTTTGAGGTACCTTAAGGCATTACATTGCCCACTGTTAAAGAGCTGGTAGCAGGCTGTTGAGGGTAATTCTTTTTAGCTTTTTTTCCCCCAGTTTCGATAAATATTTTAGTATTGGAGGCAATTCACTGTTACAGTTATTAAGTATATGCCAGTTTACTTTTGTTGTTCTTGTCATGCTCCAGTATACTCTACTTCTGAGGCCAAATTAATATAAAAATAGTGTTAGTTTGCTGGCTTGTTACAAACCAGTAAAGAAATTGTTAAGACACATAAATCTGCACTCCACATTCCACAGATTCCTATAGTACTTAATGCTGTTGTTTAAATACCCATGAAACACAGTCTACTCTTAGAGTCATAGCCTCGTTTACAATTTATTACTGGTGAGACACATTAGAAAATTCTATGTAGGAACAAGGCTAACAGGCGAGAGCTAATTTCATACTATATATAGTTGTTGAGATTGTTTTAAGAGGATTGAAAATATGTCAGGATGAAGAAGATTATTTTTCTAACTTTCACTTTTAAAAATCCTACACATTGGGGAGGGGGGCAGGGGGAAACACTCCTCTCTATTATAAAAAGTGTCGCTTTTGTTTTGCAATGTCATAGAGCAATCAAAAATAAAAGATCCTGAAATTGTTCAAATTCTGTCCAAAGCCTTTCAGGGCTGTCAGGAAAAGTTTTGAAAAACACAGTCCCGGAGTGAGGTTGAACTGATAGAGATTGAAGAGGATTCGGAACAATGCATGTGAAAGTTCATGTGTTTTGAGTGCCCTGAAAACTTTAATTCCAAGTGTTCTGGTTCGTTAAATGTATTGTTGTGGGAAGTTTTTCCTGTCTTCAGAGGCAAAAAACCCTGCAGTGTTGTTCGCTTCATGGCTACTAATTTAAAATTATTTTTAACTTGAACTACCATTTATATAACGTGTTTGTTTTCACACCTGATGCATTTATATCAAAGCATGTGAAAATGAAAGCAAAATATGTGCAGTAACAGTTGCTGGAAGCATGTTTGTTTTTACTGAAGAAAATAATACCTTTTATATTGATATCTGATTGTCTCCTTTAGTAACTAGTAAATGTAAGTAGGCTCTGTCATGCATCCTATCAGAGAAAGTGTGTAGGTTTTTATAACTTTTTAATCAGATGAAAGGATGAGAGTATTAAATTTTAACAGAAAAAAATCTAAGTATTGTTTAATACTTGAAAGTTAAATTTTATTGTGATATTGCTGTTGGAACTGTTCATCACTATGGACTGTGTATTTTATCACTACCTGTGAAATTAGACCTGTAGAATATAAAGAAATTGGATCTTTTTTTCCCATTTTTTTGCATAGGGTAGAATTAAGTAGTCATTGAATCTTCTATTAAGAAATTACTGCAAAACACAGTTTTACAAATTTCTCAGACTGCGTAACAATGTCTCAAAACTTAATTTGCATCACTTGATTCTTTTTTGTTGAAAACTGGGTCAGTAGGGCCTGAGAAACTATTTTTTCAGATCTTAACCAATGAATTCTTCTTTATAAATTGGTGCTCTTAACATGATAGTAGTTCTG
>JAWUZG010000053.1:6090000-6115000 GCA_036785705.1 Acanthornis magna | reverse complement strand
ACAAAACTATTCAGAGAGGGACAAATCTGAAAAGATTTTCTGAAATGTCTTAAGCATCCATCTTAAACACTTCACACTTTCCTGGAAGATTTATGGAATACCAGGTGTGATCTGACTGAGACCAAAAGGTGATTCAAAGATTTCTGTGAACAAAAGAAAAGCAAACAGCCATTTTTCATCATTTGTAGAGAATTTAGGGAAAGAACAGAACATCTTTGATTTTGATTAGCAATTGGAAATAGATGGACTTATAAGGATGCCATATATGTAAAGAGGAAAAATTATAGAAGGGGAAGTTGACAATTACTGTTATTTTGTATGTTCCAGTGCCTTTATTTTAATCTTACGGATCTCGATACATGGTTTTATATGTCTGCAAATATCTTTAATCAAGTAGATATCTGTTATGGTTAATATATTCCCTGTTATTTTGTCACTGAAAAAGTAACTTGAAACAGATATGGTGCCAGCGCAGTGAAGAACTCTAAGGCAACACAGAACCACATTTACCACTCAATGGTATCAGGGTTGCCACAGTTATTTCCTATTCTGGGTAGAAATAATACTGTGGTTGCTCAGATGCTGCTCTGTAGTAACTCTGTGTAAATGCTGACTTTTTGATGGTGACCACTATAGTATAATTATAATGAACTTTCTTTGAAAAAGGGATAAGGAATGAAAGTGGGCATTGCTGAAAAGGGCAAGCAGGAGAAGTGAACAAATACAGAATACTTTCTATTACTGTCTCTGGCAGTTTCTTTTAAGTTTTATTGTTAATACTTCACTGTGAAAACCAAACTCACTTTCATTGATACTAAAGGGACAAGGGCACAGGACTTGGGCAATGCAATAGCACAGTGGGAGCTGCGAAATCCAGACAAGGGAAAGGTATGAAAATACCATTGTACGAGGGAATCTGTGTTAGTTACTTATCTACCAAACATCATTTGCACTATCTTTTCTATAAAATCTCAACACAGCAAGTTTGTCTATATATAAGAGAGTGTCTGATGGTAGGACTGCACTACCTTTCTTGTTCCACTCTCAGTCTTCATATAGGTGACAGGTTCAGTAGCTGTCTGAACACGGGGAGTGGAATTGAAGCCAGTGAGGCTGCTGAAATAGCACCAAGGAATAGGCTCCATTTCTTTCGCACTGAAAGAACTGTGAAAAGACCTGAAAGTACGTTTGCAGCAGCCAGAACTGAAGAACTCACAGCTGTGGGTACAATTGATGCCCATCAATTCCCAGGCATTCTCCTCCCAGCTCCCCTGCAGTGAATGGCAATTTTTTGCAAACATATCTTAGGGCAAGAAAAGATGCACAGGAGTGACCCTGATGCAGGTTCTCACTCTGTTGAGGAGAGTGATTAGTATCAGAATTAGGCATGCTGCAGATACCTTGCTTTTTATGTGCAGCACCAGTGAAGTGATCTCATCAACTATCTGAACATTCAGCAAGTCCAAAATCAAACGCTTGTGTGTCAGATATACACAGCTGTATTTGTACTGTTGCTCTATCTAAAGAACATGCCAATTGCTTTACTTAGAGTGAGTTGAGAGAGAGACTCATTACTAAGAACATGTATAGCATTATCAATGAAAAACATTATTGTTCTTTTCTTCAGTGGTTTTAGTGTCCTTGCTTATCCTTTCACAGGAGCCTGTGCTAATGTGTCCTTAGAGGCTGTGGGGTCAGATTCTCTGCTGCCCTGCACGGTGTGTTGGCACTGACACCTCTGCACAGTGAGTGGGGTGTGAGGTGACACAGGCAGCTGGGACAACCACAAACTCAGAGACAGAATGCAAAGAGTAAATTTATTTCTGTGACCTTGCTAACTGGGGAATCCCCAAAGCAGAGGCACACCAGAGGAGACACAGGCACTGTTAAAGTCAGTCCATGCCAGGGGATCACTGGCTTATCAGGGGTTATTCCCAGCTGCAAGGCCACTTGAGCCCTTGACAGTCCTCCTCGCCAGTCTTCCGCTTTTTAACCCGCTCCTCCCGACTTACCACCCCCTGGCTCAAGAGACCGCTGCTGCTAGGGCAGGAAATGTGGGATGGGGGATTTACAGAGGCACTTAAGCATAGAAGAAAAGGAATAAACAAATAAACACAAAATGCTCTGAGTCAAGTGCCCACCCCTCCTGTCAGGGAAGTAACCCACACAGTTATTCAGGCACCACCATAGGTTGTGATTTGTAATCCTGAAGATACTGAATTATATCCTCCATGCTGGTTCTGCAGCCAGGTCAAAGCAGCACATGCCTTCAAGCTCAGGACACAGTTTATGATGTTGAAGAAGGATGTAGTTCTTCAGTAACCCATGTTGCAAGATTCCTCAGTGTACAGCAGTTTCTCCCAAATTTAAGGGAACAGCTGCCTTGGATGTCCAAGTTAAACCTCACATGAGGACATGAACCACCTGCTCAATAGACACTTCTCAAAAAGGATAATAAAAAGTTAGTTACAGCACAAAACAACCACACACAAGTATTTACATATTGATTTTGCAGGATTGTATCCAGATATGTGCTTATAGTACAAGCCTAAAAAGCACAACAAGCCAGCTTGTGGAGGAAAACAGGAATGCCATCTCTGTCCAGTGATACATATGCTGGTGGTCCAGCTCCTTCAGTTAATATTACTCCAGGCTTGGTAACTGGAGATTAAATGTTTGGCCACACAGCTGGGAGAAGTGTGGCTTGTGCTTTTTCAGATTGAACTTTGACTGAATGTTGGGTTTGTGACACCAATAACAGAGTTCCATTGCATCCCCCCATAGATAAGGCATAGGAAATAATCAAAGATATATGAAATACAAGCACTTGAGAATATGATATTAACAGGGGATATAGAATAAAGGGAAGAAGATAGGGAGAACTATACTGCATTGTCAAAGTTATTATATGAATGATCACATCTAGATTAATAGCTTGTGGAATCCATTGGTATAAACAGTTCCCTTTCCTCTGTGGGTAATATTTTGGGAAAGACACCATCTGAAAGATTTTTGGTCCTCACTGTGTTCTGTACTGAAGGTGTACAATCATGATATTTTGGCCTGTGATTCCTTCAGTTTCTTGCAGTGTCCAAGCTACATCTTTAATTCATTTTCCCAGCAGGGTATAATGTACAGCGGAGCCTTGGAATGCCTTCGACCAAAATTCTATAGCTTTTTTTTTTGCTTTTTGGTCCAGTCATCTGCCACAATCCCCATGAGACTATATAATCTAGAATTATTATTTCTAATTCAAAAGGATTTTCTTGTCTAGGAGTGTATAATTGGAACTCTTTTCAGAGTGTAAGTATGTGTGATCTATGCTACCCCACTATCTGCTAAATCTGGCTAAATCTCAATCTCGAAGTCTGAGTACTCACCCCAAATATTTCCATCCCATTCCTTGGGATCCCGTGAAGGTTTCATAGTTGGAGCACGAACTTGGGAGATCAAAACCTTATTTTCCACATATTTGTGCCTCGGTGACACCAGCTGCTGTATGGTGCATTGCTGCTCATAGCACTGCTCTGCTTGAGTGGTGGTTACCTCATGTGCAATCATCTTGGCAGCCCTTAATGTCACAATTTCCCTCTCCAGCTCTCTGACTTTGCTCAGCAGCGCTGTCACTTCGCGTTCCAGAGCTCTGGCGTAGGTGACCAGCTCCAGCTCCCTCACTTTGCTCTGCAGCGCTATGGCCTCGCAGTCGCGAGCTCGGGCGTAGGTGACCAACTCCAGCTCGCTCACCTTGCTCTGCAGGGCTATGACCTCCCGGTCAAGGGCTCTCAGCCCCGTGGCCAGGAGCCATCCCAGCCTCCCTGCCAGCTTGCGGGAAGACTTGGATGCTGCTTTCCAGGGCAAGCCGCGCATGGCGATCTCCACCCTGTGGGGGCTCACCACCACCCCGTCGTCTATTTCGGGCCACGTCTCTGGCGTGGCCATTGTGGCGAGGAAAGTGGCCACAGGGGTCCAGCGCTCGGTGCTGGGCCATCCTGGAATGTGGGGATTCACCATCACAGCCTCTCCGGCCCCTGACTTTTTCAGCTTTTTCAGCTTTTTTGGCTTTTTTGACCTTTTCGCTAGCCATGACATGGTTGTTCCCAGATCCTGCCAGCTGTGTCAAATGTGGGAGTGGGCGTAGGTAGGCAGGATAACCACAAAGTCAGGGCTAGAACACAAAGAAAAAATTTATTTCTGTTACCTCACGAATCGGGGATCCCTGAAGCAACACCCGAGCAGGGGCACAGAGCGGCGATGCAGGCACTGTTAAACTCAGTTCATGCTGCTCATGCAGGTTTATCAGGGGTTATTCCCAGTTGCAAGGTCACTTGAGTGATTTACAGTCCTTCCCTCCAGTCATCTGCTTTTAACCTGTTCCTCCTAACAGTGGGAAATAAAGACAAATCAGAATGGTAGCACTTTGTGCCACTTTACATGTGTTTTGCAAAAATATAAGCGATTGTGCAAAGCTGTGGAGAATCGGAATGTGTAGAGCACTGGTTTCATATTATTTCTTCCCAAAAAATGTGTGAAATGATGTTTTATCGGCCAAACTTGAGCGGAACTGAACTGAAATTTTTTACAGCATAAAACATGCAATTTACAGTGTTTGTAAAGTGTAATTTTTTACAGTGAAAGAAGGATGTCCAGATAGCACAGTCAGAAGGTAGGTGAGTGTGTGATCCAGTGATGTTGTCTTACTGGGCTTTTAGCCATTTTCTGCCCTTGACTGGCATTAAGATCCTATGCTTTCTATTGAAAGAATTCTGATTGAATAAATATTTTTGTATTTTTTACTTCCTGACTTGTATTTGAACAGCACTGCTGACTTGAATTTAGCTTGATGAGGCTAGTGAGCCTAGAAAACTTGGGAAGTTTTTTTGAAGTTAAATTCTCAATACACTGCACTACTGTGCTTGTTCATCATCTGAATTTTCACAGCTCTAGTCAGAATTTCAAAGGGTTCTGTAGCCAAAGAAAATACCAGACATTAAGTAGCAGGCCTTTCTTAAACTGTAGAGTAAATTTTGGCAAGTACCGAAGGTAGTGTTTCAAAACTCCCTGCTTTCATTGTTGCCGTGTTCGCAGAAAAGTTCATAGGAGACAAACCAAAAAGAAAATAAAGATTTCTGTATTGAGAATAAAGATACAAAAGGTCAGTTAAAAAAAATAAAAAAATAGGGCAGACTTTTTAATAGTGATCATTTCAGACACTAGGTTCCATTCAGTAATTTTCAAAATAGTCGCTGATGGGTAGGTAGTATAACAGAAACAATGTAAAAGTCATCAGATCAATTTAAAATAATTCTGTAAATTCTTGAATGAAAATTATAAAAAAAAGATAACCCCATTTGAGCTAATTTGTTTATATCATTTCCATATATTGAGTAGAGAAAGTGGCTTCCTTTGTTGTATCTTTATATTTAATCAACTGCATAAGGTTAGTTCTCAGCTTCAGATGTTGAATCATATTGAAGAAAAAGGATTAAAGGAAATAGGTTGTAACTGTACTTATACCTTGAAGGAATAATATTTTTTACTCTTAAAATACCATCAGAAAATAAGTATCCCTTTAATCTGACTCCTGCATGAAAAAATTGTGGGACAGGTGGACTCTTTTCTGAGGGATAGTCTGAACTTCAATTGACATTTATACTGTGGAAGGATGAGTGAGCTGTTGTTGCAATAAGGGTATGGGTATTTAGCAGAAAATAAACCCCCTGGTGCCCCAGCCAGTCCCCAGAGATCAGAGGGGCTGGGCGCGGCTGGGCTTCACTTCAGCCAATTTAGCAAACTCCAGCTCTGTTTGAATTCAAAAGGACTTGCAGGAGTACAGAAGCACTATCAGTGCAGTTATCAATCCTGTAATACAGGTCTGATCTTGTTCAGTAAGGCCTTTGCAAGATCCAGATTCACAAATATTTATTGAAGGTTTATTGAAACAACAGGAAGGCAGGTTCAGGGCTGCCAGTGATAAATGCACTGGCTACAGAGTGCTGAGGTGTCATGGCAGAAAGTGTAATAAGATTCTAATAGCTATAAATATATATATATATAGCTATAATTATAAACATATATATAAATATATAGATATATATATATAATGAATATTCCCGAGTGTACTCCAACACAGTTGGAGGCGCAAAGCTCACCTAAAGCTGTCCCTTCAGGAGAGGAGGAGAGGCACAGTCCGTTGGCTGATCCCAAGCAGGCAAAGATGTTTTCCCCTTCCAGAAGTGTTTTCCTCCTCCGGCCTTTTCTGCCCTGAAGCCTTCCTTTTATAAATTTTGGTCTGTCCCAAGGGGACGGAACAATCGCATGCTACGGATGGGGTTTGGTGACGTTGGTCATACATGCATTGCATGTCCCATGTTCTCCTTCATTTGAATCCTGAGGGATGTGTAAGTCAATATGTTAATGGAGCTTAATGAGAGTCTCCGTTAGTCTGTCAGAATTTATAATTGACAAAGAGGTAGAACAAACACTTTGGCCCTCCTCCTCCACACACTGAGGCAGCAGCAGAGGCTCTCTGACCTTCATCGGAGGGTCTTTGTGCACACCCTTATCTCCTCAGTGAAACAGATTTATAACAAGTGTTGTTTTTCACAGTGAAGGGAGTGTGGCTTTTGGCTGGTACAGAGGCTTGATGTTCTCCTGTGCCTCACTGAAACAGCACTGGGCCATGAGACCTCTAGACTTTGCTTGAGACAGGTGCAAGATAAGCAAGAGGCCCTGCTCACGCTTTTCTCAACCAGCCTCATCAATTCTTCACTGTCTTAAAGTAACACTGCACAATTCTGACCACTTACAACAACTTTCGAGCATGTAATAATTATTATGTAAATGTTTTATATGTTTTATTTTGCCAGCTAGCTTTATAGTTAATTTTTTTATTTTCTGCTACTGTATCTTAACTGGTTATTACAATTGTGAATTAAGAAGAGAGTAATTTTCTGTTCTAATACCAGGTAATATAATCTTTTGAAGTATAAATTAGAAGGGCAAGAGTGTGAACTAAGAGTCTTCCAGGTTCGTGGTTGGTATTTTGTCAGTGTGACCCCGTCTCACACCAATGATCAAACTCAGTAGGCAGTTAGCACTGAGCTAACCGGGTTTGTCTGCCAGTGACAGTGCCAACAGCAGGAATGTCACTTCTCTAAAAAACTTGCAAGATTGTGCACTAGGAAAGAGGCACTGCACTTCAGACTGAGAGGAAACCACAAAAGCTGTCCATCCACTCCATTGCATACTAAACAAAGCGTGCACAGAACTTGCATTAGAAATAGTTTTTGATGACATAAATATTGCATCTACTATTTTCTTAGACTCTTACCATTTATAGCATAGCCTGATGATAAGCTGGAATGCGACCTGTATGAAGGGAGAGAGATGGGGAAACAGATGACTTGCCCTGAAGTTTTTTGGTTTGCAAGGTCTTTCCTTTGATTATCTGTGACTGGGTGGGTGATCAAAAATTCAGAACTTCCCTTGAGACAAGTAACATGCAATGTTTGCTCGCATGTTTGCTTCCCTTTCAAATATTCCACAGACTGTACAGACAAAAAACAGATTAGGCTTTGCATCAGATTTACTAGAGCTCTACCTCCTTGCCTTTGGACTCCAGCTTGCCTTTTGCTCTCCTGTCTGAAGTTGCTGAGGAATTAAGCTTGTGTGTGCACTGTACATAACATGCTTTGAAAGTAACTATTTAACACTATTAAAAAACAAAATCAAGACTAGCAATAAGATTGTGGTAAATGCAAATGCATTCTATTTAAAAATGGCTTGATATCTTTTTGTAATGACCATCATTTTGCTACATGCAGAGTGCTGGTGGCATTAGTGAATTTAAAAATGCGCCAATTTTTGGTGATTTGGACCAGATTTGCATTTACAGTACAGTTGTTTAGCACTGTCTGGCATTGTAGTGGACTCAAAGTATAGGAAGAAATGCAAGACAGGTATGCTTCAAGCCTTCCTGACACTGTTTGACTGCTGTGCAGTCTGTGGCTTTAAGGTACACTCTTGCAGCATTTGCAGTTTAAAACTTCTAATCCTACATCAGGTACCATCTACTATATTTTAATCAGTTACATCAAATGTGGGTTTAGGACAAACATGAGCATGGTGATAATTTTTACTGCTTTTCTGTAAATGTTGTATTTTGAGAAGTACTCCTTTCTTCAGCGTCTGTCACTGGATAATGTTTTTTTAAATCCTCATCTGAATTTTTATGTGTTTATTTTTTAATTTCCTGTCAATAGAAATGGAATCAATGTCTCTGTCTGTTATTAATATTTAAAATGTGGGTGTTTGGGTTTTTTAACACACAAGTTGTTATGCCCCTTTAAATTTCCTTCAGTTGCTCTATACCTCTAAAAAAATCTTTCATTACCAAGTTGTTTATCTGAGAAGAAAGTGAGACTGTCTCTTTGTATTGCTGAATAACATCACTCTTTTTCTCAAGAAGTCATTACACACTGACATCATATTGTTCTTTATTAGATGATCTGTTGCCTGAAAGTATCTTGGTGACACTGAACTTGAAAGCAACAAGAGTACAAGTGCTAGGATGCCTGGAGAGCAGAGACTGGCAATACCTTGCTCTAGCAAATCTCCAAGACAATTTTAAAAAGGCATTAACAAATACAAACCACCCCCACAGAGGTAATTTTCACCTCTGAATTTTTCCTTGTTTCTTAGTCCAGCCCAGACTTCAGCCATCAGTGTTACAAAGCAGGAAGCCAAGTCCTACCTAGCAACGATAGCCATGTGCAATAATTTAAACTTAAAGAAAAATAACACAGCTGCTGGTAGAGTAGTGTCCAGAGATTTCCAGGTGCTTTCCGACAATAAAAGGGTGGTTTCTGTCCTGAAAATGTATCTGTGTGCATAGAAAAAGACCTTCAATATTCACAAAGACCACAATTAGTGCTGCACTGTAATTGTCATTCCCTGATTAGTTGGAAACCTTATATACCCAATGGGTTTTATTTTTCCTGTTCATGAGACAATATAGTTGCTTGTGAATTTTGTACAAGTATTCCTTTGATTTGTGCTGTTTTACACATCTTTTACTGTGAACTCTCAAAATTCTTAACCCTGTGACTGAATGCATAGCTCTAGTGGTGAGTTTTAGTATGATGACTGGATGAGAATCACCTTAAGGTCTTTGTAACTGTAAACGTATAATGGAAAAAAATTAGCTTTTCTTATAGATATTTTATTGTTCTGTTTAATTGAACCATTCTGGGAAATACTCCTCCCATGCACTTATTTAATGTAGAGGGAAAAACCAACATCTAAAGAAGCTAAGAAATTATCCTGGTAATCTCCAAAGTCCAAACCCTGTTCAAACCTGAGTCCAGTCTCCTACTCCCTGTAGGAAAAAACTGAAAAAAAGTGTTTGCCTTCTTTCCTTCTGCAGGTGGGGTCCCTTACCTTAGGGAGAGGAGCTAACACAGCTGCAGTTGTCTCATAAACATCTTTATGATCACAGTAGTTTGTGTGTTTTGAGTTGTGGTTTTTTTTAAAATTTATAATAAAATAGCAATGAAAGCTTTAAAATACATTATCCTTCAGAGCCTGAGAGGTGTCCATAATTTTCCTCACTTTTGCAGTGTGTTCTACCTGTTGTTTCAAATTCCCCCTTCCCTCTCAGCCACAGCTGCAATTGATACTCTTCAGATCAGGCATTCCTGTGGCCACTAAAACATTGGGTGCAAAGAAGGGAATACCAGGTGAAGTTCCTACAGCCATTATCATTTCCAAATACCTTTTGGCTTATGAGGGGCCACAGCCACGTGTCTCATTAATTCTCCTCTGATTACAAACTTCTGCCAGCTCTGGGGGTGCAGTGGAATTCCAGCCTGGGAATCCCTGGGACACAGTGATCAAACACAGAGCTTGAACAGTTAATGCTCTGTTTGCAGATCCTATTGGATAACTACTAAAGTTGCATGGGTGAAATAGATAAAGTTGGGAAGTCTGCAATAGAAGTGTTTGCCTTTATACTTATTTACTCACTGTTGTTGCCTTTGTACAATAATATCTTTTCCCTGAAGGTCTTTGAAAAATTCGATCACAAAATGGAAAAAGGGTATGTTTGTTCTGGGTAAAATTTGGAAGCATTGTTCTGATGACACCTGTAAAACATAATTATAACTCCCATAGCTGTTTCCTCTCATATTTAGAGAGGAAAATTCTTTGCCTCTAATCTCAGGTGCATACCTGTGGAAGGCTTAGATTCCTTCAAGCAGTATCAAAGTAATGATAACAGTGTGCAGCTGCTGACTGTCTTTTGCTTGTTGTTACTCACCCAGCTGTTTAGAGGAGAAGAAAAAGAGAGAAAATATCTCTAATCAGCCATATGGCACAAAGTTTTATTTGCCACAGTAAGTTAAAACACGCATTATTGGTCAGCATCTTGAATGCAAATTCTGCCATAGCTTTTCAGGAGTACTAGATCTAGTGGAAAAGAAGATCAGATATATTTAGTTCACATTATTTTATATTAAGTAGGGAAATCGTTGATTCTGCCTAAGTAGGGTTTCCATGACTGGATTCTGCTATACCCAAAAGATGGTGGGAGCATGGAGTGCAGCTCTCAGCCCCTGCTTTGGGTCAGAAGAGGTAAATTAAGAGCAGTTGAAAAGGCATTTCAGATTTCTGCAGTGCAGTTTCGCTTTGCTTATATTGTACATTAGACAAGTTAGGATTCTGGATCAGACAACTGGGACATGAAATCTAGGAGATATCTTTAGTAGCTGTTGATGTTTGCAGTGCATGCAGTTGGTAGTTTTGTCATTGCTAAAAAGTTTAATTTTGCTGCTGTTTTTAAATTGAACAAGAAACATAGAGTTAAATAAAGGGGAAAAATATTTTTGTCTTAAAAAAACCCACCTTTTTGAATGGATGTGAATATTATAGGAGGAATGTGGGACTAATATATGTTTGAGTTTTGTGAGTCTCCATTCTATAAATTGGAGTGGAAAATCAGTTTTGGGGGCTGGCTTGACTTTGAAAATTTAGCAAGTCCACTTTTGAAAGCTTTTTCTGCCATTTCATGTGTGCATGTGACCAGAACTCCTTTTGATATGGACATGTTAACTTCAAACATACTGTTTGGGAGACAGTGTTATTACAAAATGTAAAAGGGAGGTGCACACCTGTGTATTAAGGACTGGGGGCATGGCTTTAAAAACTGAAAGGGACTGTAACCCTACTCTTGCTGCTTCCTGCAATACTACTATAATGCATTTTCTTCCTCTGAACCCTGTTGCATTTCAAAGGATTTAAGAATATGATTAGTTTTGTCTTCTTGTAATATGCTTAAAAATGATTTCCAGAAAGAAAAACACCCAGTTTTTCCAAGTGTCTTTAATACATAGATCTCAAAGGACTTCCTCATCCCTGATTTCCTGCTTAATTGATCACAGTATTTTATGTTTTGTGTATTTGCTCACATTAAACCCTGGTAAGAGATACTAAGATACCATCAATTTACGACACTTTTGCACAAGTTCTGATCAGTTGGATAAGTGGTTTTGATGATGCTATTTTGAGCTACTGGTTCACAGAGATAGTAAGCTGGGATAGAAAATATTGTGATTGGTAAGCCAGAACAGTTTTTCTGGTTGATGCCATAAAAAATCACTGTGTACTAATGCTACTTAAAAAATGGACATGCTTTTTCCATTTAGGTAGTGATTCTGGGTGGTATAATCCAGATGAGTGGTTAGGTCTCCTGTATTTTAAACAGTCTCTCTTCTGTGATTCTTAATGTCCTTTGACTTGTACTTCATAAGGTACCAAGAAATGTTTGATCAGATAAGAATCTTGTTTTCTAAGAATAGCTGCTTAAGTGGTTCTGCACTGTCTTACAAATTTGTAATTTCATATAGTGAGGTGTTATCTCTTAAAAAATAAGTCTTGACCCATATAATCAGTACAAGTGTTTGTTTCCCTGCAGAAGCACTAAAATTAAAACTATCATGAGAGGATTCAAAAAGAGATGTGCAAATATTTTTCCGTAGAATATGATTCCTTCTTCATCTGATGGCCCATCTTGCTATTCTTCTCACTGTTTCCATTGCTGTTACTTAAAAGGCTTTGACAAATATAATAGACTTTGCATAATGATGCCATTGTAAGTCACTTCCAGCATATTATAGTGTGCGGTTAAAATTACTCTTGCGATTACCACTCTCCAGTGCTTCTACTTTATCATGGCACCAAATGAAATTAAGAACAGGCATATTCCTTCCTTTACTTAACAATATTTAAAAAAATATGAATGTTAAATAACGTTGTTGTAATTTATTCAATTAAAATTCCTTTAGGATCTTTTTCTTCCACAGTTCAATAAGAATTATTTTGCTTTAGAAATAGATTAAAATAAAAATTGAATATATACATTCTCTGATAACATTACTGTGAAGTTGGGAGAATTTTGTAAATGTTTTTTCCAGGGCACAAGACAAGGCCATACCCAGAAATATTGTTCTGTACTAATAGATATAGAATGGAAAAAGCCATACTTCATTTCAACATCATCTTTTCGTTGCTCATCTAAAGTGTGTGGTTATGTATGTGCAGGTTCTAGATCTGTGTATGCCTTCACAGCAGAATCTGTCTCTCTGTTTTCTAAACTCGTTAATTCTGATATGGTTAGTTTTTTCCCTTAGTGGCTAAGCAAGGGAATAAAGAGCTGGAAAAAATAATTTCTCCCTATTTCTTATTTTCCCAGGAATAACAGCTCTAGGGGATGAGTGTTTTAATGCATATGATGAGAATACCTTAAATAAAACGATATTATTACAGGATTTAATAATGCAATTGTGAAAATACTCAGAAACAATGAGCTGAGTGAATAATGTAAAATACCATATGTTGTTGGGCTTTTTTGTTTGGTTTGTTTGTTTGTTTGTTTGTTTGTTTGTTGGGTGAGATTTTTTGTTTTGTTGAAAATACTTGTTTTTCCTATGATACTGGCTGCACCATATAAAAATGGAAGCCTTGGCTATGGAAGGCTAATCCAACATCAATGCTTTGTTGGAGCAGATAGTCAGAATTTCTGAAATTTCTGAGCTTTGTTATGCTGCAATGGTTGAGCCACAGTCTCCTGGATGGGTCTTCCCAGAAAATGGATATAATGGAGGCGCTGCTCTTATATATTTTTTTGGGTTTTGGAATACAGTAACTCTAAACTTAAGCTACAATAAACAGCTACAGGCAGCCAAAATGACAGTCCCCTCCAACTGGATGAAAAGCTACCAAATCATTCATCTGATGTGTCCCACTTTCCTTATAATACATGGCATATTCAGGAGATATCTCTGTGCACAACAGTTGCTTCCCTCCCGTCTGCCCAAACTCACAGTCTGAGACGCTCAGCCCTTGAAGGCTCAGCTCTGCTGTGCCACCTCTCTCATTTTTCACTAGAATGCATTTATATTTAAGGATACTGAAGGTTTATAGCAATCTGCTATTCTGGAACAGAGGAGACAAGCAGTCCTAAGCCTTCTGTACTGCAGGCTGCTTGCGCTGGAGTCCCCTGCACTGGGGCTCCTGGCAGAAATACGAGATGTCTCGTAATCTGTGTTAGTACTTGGATGCAAAATCTGCCAGTAGAATTGTCTCAAGAAGTCACAAGGCACACAAGGCAGCAGCTTTTGTTCCTCTTGCCCTAGCACCTCATGACAAGGAGTTTTAAATGAATTTCTTCTGACTCACAGCTCTAAACTTCTTGAGATCTTTTGGTCATCTGTGCCAATAGTATTCTCAAACTGGCTGGCTTAGACAATGAGATTTAAAAAGTACTCCTCTACATGTTTTAGCTTTCAAGCAAGTCTTCATAGCCTTCCTTTTCTTTTGGACCTCAGATACTGAATAGCTCAAACTTTGTTCTCATCTGTGTATGTAGATAACCTTGTATCAGAAGCCTTTAAAGAGGTTTAGCAGAGTTTACCTGGTTAAGGGTGGTTACCAGAGTTTACAGTACTTAGGCTTGGGCCAACATTAACCCCCTAAACCTGATTCTATATGAGATGATGAGAGTCTTTGATCATTTATGGCACATTTAATACAATTTCACTGTCAACTTCCATTTCCAGAGTTAACCGAAAACTGTTAAAAACATTAAGGATTTTTTATTCTGTATTGTCAGGAATGAAACTGCATTCTTCCTGGTGTCTGTCTTGCTGTCACTCATTGCTTGCAGTCTCAAAAGAAAGACTGTTTATGCTTCTTCTGTCTTTATACCTTTCCTTTAGGAGATTTTTTTAGTTCTTTTGCTATTTACTTGTAGTACTAAGTGATATCCAGCAATCAGCCAGTGTTTCCAATGGCTGAAGAGATCTGTTCAGTACCTGTTTCCAGGTGACTGCCTAACAACAAGAACTTCCCAATGTCCTGATCAGATGCCGTGTTCTGGGGCTGGGGTGTGGAGTGGAGGTGGGTTGTGCAGAGGTTATCCTTGTTCTCTCATGGCCCTGCTGGTAGTCTCCAGCTGTCATCTTTATTTGGGATGGGAGGTTAACAGAATCTAAACCCATCAGTACTTTTCTGTCTTGCTGCTTTGTTTTTTATTAATTAATTTTCATACTGAGGAGAGATTTCAAATTGAAAGCCCTTGTGTTAGGAACCTTTATTTGTTACCCCAGCACAGGCAGTGCACAGTTTTCAGGACATTCGTGTACCTACCAATGAACTCCTGGTGTCTTTCTTCTCCTACCACATAAAAGCAGCCTCTAAGTATCAATTTTTAGGTGGGATATTGTGTATGCTGTTAGCAGTTCCTACAGTCTCATTTGGTTGGGAGTGGGCTTTGGAAAGATGATATTTGTGAAGATCTTTGTTCTTACTTTCATTTTACAGTATGTTATTATTGTTTACCTCTCCATGTCTGTGCAGTGATTATGCTGCATATTCTTATCTGTGCTAATGCTCAGTATCCCGCTGTGTTGATTCACAAATATTTCTGATTTTCTTTTAAATATATTTTTGTCTCTAGTATACTGGCAAAAGCCACATCTATCATGAAGTTCATCAGGTGTCCTTTTGATGAAAGGGCCTTTGGGCAGCAAGATTTTCCTGGTAGTTACTCTTGGAGAAGTCTTAGCTAATGCTATGATCAGGTCTAATGCTTTATGAATAAGGACTGTGTAAAGTAAGTACAGTAAGTACAATAAGTCTTGACAAATTTAGTTAATTGCTCAAATGACAGAATACCTGCATGAAATCAGCCATCAGAAGTGGATGCACCTTCATTCTACTTAACAGAGTGTGTCAAGTTCTTTGCTGTCTCTGCTTTTAGAAGACAATGTCTCAGGACAGTCTATCTGACTGTCTAGGGTAGTATGGGCTCACAAGCTTTAAAGACTTGTCTGCATGCATGGCTCTTTGGAGATTGTGGCCTTTCCTTATGCTGCCTTGGTTTTGGAGTCCATTTTGCCTTTTCTTTTGACATTTCCTATAGAGATCTGGGTTTTATTCCAAGATGGACACATCTGTTTGTAGTAATATATTATTCAACTAGTCTTAAAATAAAAAGAGTTAACCAGAATAATTTAGTCAGCTTCTACATATCTAAAACATAAACAGCTAGCTTTTACAATATTTTTTTATTGATAAACCTCAAAGAAATTGAGCAGAAGCAAAATATTGCAAATTCCATTCTATATTTTGCAAAACTCAGGCAAGGAAGGCAAAAGAATTTGCCTGAGGTCATTCAGTATTCCAGTGGAAGAGCCAGTGGAGCATCTCCTGAGTTTCAGTCTGGTGATTTATACGCTAGCCTATATTGAGTTTCTGTAGTTGGATTCTGTAGTTCTTTTTTTAGAAAACTGCAGATCTTTCTGCAGCCAGTATTCATCATGAGTAGGTCCAAAGTAAAAGTACTATTGTATCAGCTATCAAGTAGGTTGATAACTCTATATTTGCATTATTCTTCTTGAACTGGCTGAGGCCATTTTTTTTCTGTCACACAATGGCAAATGTCCAGTCCATTGAAATAGATGCAATTACAATAGAAATTAGTGTGAGTTTTTAAGCAGGCAGCTTTAATAAGTAGCGGCTGCTGAGCTCTGATGGCTAAAGCAGCACTGGTTTTCAACTCAGACAATTGATGGAATCTCCTGGAATAGTTATAATTTGATATGTTGACTGATGGATAACCATAAGCAATCTCCAGATAGCTACAACAGCCTTCACATTTCCATTAATTAAAGGGTAGATGTCTCAGTTGTTGGTGACAAGTTTATTTCCATTTAGGATGCTCTGTGTTTTGGAGAGACCTTTAACAATGGTTAACACCAAATGGGCAGTTCAGGTGCTATTCCCTAATGTCACCCCCAGGTCACTTGCTCTTCTGGCCATCTAAGGGATCATAAAATCCTCTCACCTCATATGGGTTCACTACCAGCTGGTTGCAGAGGAACATGCATCAATTTGATGAACTTGTATTAACATCCAGGAGAGACTGGTTCCGAGATAAAAATCAGTTGTTAATTGGCAGAATAGATTCATTTAATCTCTGAGGAAAGAGAACATCAGGAAAAAACATTATTATATCTGATGCTGAGGCTTCACGGGTGGCCTTCCAGTCATAAGCATGACTGAATTTAATATTTATTCCAATTCCACCTTTTAATTTCAATTATTTGCTGGGAACATTTTAGATATCCATTATGGAAACTTAGGGAATTTGCTTCTCTCCATGCATTCTACTCTTCTTAGCCTGAAAGGAACTGTACTGTAATCAAAACTGTAATTTCCTGTTTAAATATGTATATATATATGATTTTCTCCAAAATTACGGCATATTTTGTCAAATGGAAATAGTGGGTAACATCAAACTAAGTCTCAGATGATAGCAGTGTTTTAATCAGGCTTTTAAAAGTCCAATAAATTGTTCTATTTGAGAATTCTGACTTGAGAAAAGAAACACAATACTTAATATCCATGAAGACCCAACCCAATCGATCTCACTGAAGTCATCAACCCAGTTACTAATGATGCTGGTGAATTCACAGACCCCCATTGAAGTTACAAAGTGTTGTTTTAATGACCTTGTGCAAGCAATTGGCAATTCTGTGCAGTTGAGGTGAGTAGTGTGTGTGTATTTCAGGAAGAAGGTATGTGCTGATATTTTAATAAAGCATAGTCAGATCTGTTGAATAATAGTGTGTATGAGCCGAAACACAGATGGCAGTTCTAAAAACTCATATATTATTTCTGGAGGATAGAGGATAGACAAATACCACAGTTTACTTTGAAGAACAACAATCTCTAAGTGCAAAGAGCATCCACTGATTTTATTAGGTTTATTAATTTATTTGGGTATCCACAGGTCACATGGCATTTTGTGAGCCGTGAAATGATTCTTATTGTGAACAACTCTTTAATTTGGAAGATATCTCTTTCGTGTGTTTGAAACACTGGGGTCCTAATTTCTGGCACTACTCTCTTTCCTTGGAGGCTGCTGTTGGATTGAAATCTGTTGTTTGGTGCCATGCAGTTACTGCTGGGTTATCAAGTTATACGCTGGTGATTCGTATCTAAAATTATGTTCCTTTCTTTTTCTTTGTTTTAAATCACATCTAAAATTGTGAATAAAGCTACTTCAGACTTTCTTATATGTTCCACTCCAGTTGAAGCGAAACATCTCTTTTGTTGCCAGGACATTGTAGAGACTTAAATTGGCATAGTTCCTCTGAAATCATCAGTCATTCCAGTGTACCAGAGGTCTGGATTGGGTCTTAGTTTTCACAGATTTAACAGATTTTTTTCAAATAAGGAGAAAAGAAAAAGATGACAGACATGAAAGATTTAAGAGAAATAAAATAGCAGCTAATTTAATCAAAAGCATATATGCCAATAAAGCCAACTACAGCTGTCAGAAGAAATAAACAAAACAAAGCAAGAAGTCTATAATTTGACATGTTTGCTTGACAGATAGTACTTTTTGGACCAGATCTTCTGCTGGTGTAAAGTGGCATAAGCATATGAATGCCAGTGGAGCTTTGCTGATCATACCCAATGAGAATCTAGTCCCTGTTATTTAAAATAAGGCTTGTATCAGATGTTCCTCTGTTCATTCAAAAAGCAATTCACTTCTGAATTAAAAGGATCTCAAGGTGTTTTCACAAAATCATGTTGGCCATGGCACAAGGTTCATATTTAATCAAGGCATTTTTGAATTGTGAAACTTTTCCTACTTGAATTTCTAACACAATTATCTATGGTTATGTTCTAAGTGCCAGCCATAAAAAAATCCTGTTTTTTCTCTGTTTTGGGTCAGTCACCACTTGGGTGTTTATGAAAGGATTGATGTATATACTGTCCAAAAGGATTTGGTAGGGGGTAGATTTGAATCACAAAAGTGATTATGTTATTTTACTTAGAAAAAAGTCTTTTTTGTACCCTTTTCCATATAAAAAAAAAGATAAAATCCTATGTAAATAATAAGTGTTTTCCCTGTAATGAATGTTCCTTTCATTCTGCATTTCTGTATAATATTGGAAATTGTGTTTTTATTAGAAGAGGTATTGGATGGAAGCCAACAATTTCTTCTTTTAACTTGATATTTTGGGCTCTGATCTTTGTTAAAACTACAATGGCATGTATCTAGTACAGTCAGAGGTCATTTCTATAGCTACTACCATTTCCTATCATTTCTGGGGAATGTTTGTTTTCAAAACAAAGAATTGGGTTAAAGCTTAAGTATCGTATTTCAGAACATATTTCAAACTGAAATTAAGAATGCTAAAACCTTTCCTTTAAAGGTCAGATGATATTTATTATTATTATAAAAATGATCTGTGATTTATGAATTTAACTTCTCGTAAACCTCCTTTGTAACAGAATATGCAGTCAGAAGCTTAACATTACATTGTTTTCCTTTGACAACGTATCCACGAGACCACTGCAGCTGTTCCTTTACTCACAATAGCAGATTAATTAACACAATCATATGCTGTTGGCTCCTACTCAATGAGTAGGTCTGCAGTGGGATAGATAGGTAAATCCTTTAAATGTGTATGAGATAAAGAATATACTATAGTAGTTTCATAACTAGCCAGTTTTGCTTCTGACTAGTCAGCCCTATCAGCAATGGTTCACTGACTACAGAAGCTGTGAGCTTACATTTCAAAGGCAGCCACACCTATTACAGAGCAATAATGCCTGAATCATTGCAAAACTCAAATATGTAAAAGCACAGGCATGCTCAGAAATCACCATATTTACTAAAATAACAGGCAATCTGCTTCAAGCATTTTGAGTTTATAGAGTAACCAGGAAAAAAGAAGGGACATTTTTGTTAGTTGCTTCATTTCTTAAAAAAAAAAAAAAAAAAGTTCAATCATTGCCTTCCTTTAATATCTTAATCTGGTCATTATTCACTTTTTACCCACTGTGTATTAGAAATACTTGTAAGCAGCGGCCATGGCATCAGTTTTAAGCACCAAAAGAATTTTTCATCCATTTCTCTGTGTGTGCTAATGAACATGTGAGCAGTTAAATCTCCTTTTCCTAAACAAACAGTCATCAGCAGCATGTAAGTATTTATTTGGCAACTTTAGATGACATTTTAGTGGATGCTAAAACCTTTGTTACCAATAATATAACTCCTTTTTTTTTTTTTAATTTTATTTTAAAGATAAATATTCTTTTGGGGAAAGAGGTAAGCCTCAAATTTAAGAAAATTTCCTCCAGGCTTTCCACTACAATCCGTGAGAAAAAATAATTGTATGCTTTGTTACATCGTTTACACACAAACTGAAAGCACAGCAAACTACTATGTTAAAATTGTCTCATTTAAGGGACAAAGAAAACTCATTGTGCGACTTCTTTTCTGGAAAAAAAGCTAAGCCACTTGCTAGTTTAATATCATTGAAGTCCTTTCTGGTCCATTTTTACTGCAGTTGTGGTTATGTGCTTTTACATATTCTATGAGTTTTATGTAATGGTATAAATATGCATTTTGATCATAATAAAAGAGAAAAAGTAGAGAACATGACTGATTTTGAATGGAGGGCTTTGCTTGCATAGGAACAGCAGCATTAGACTTACAGATGGGAGAAAACCGAGTTCAGAATCTTTTTGTGCAATACAGTTGTTGAAAAATAATCAACACTTTAATAGCATCCAGCTTTATATCTGAGAGTTTTTCTGAGTACCCAAAGCTACTATTTCTGGAGAGGAAAAAAAACAGAGCTTTTGAGCTGTCTCCAGTTCACTCAAAGATGAGAACAGGGAGATTTTTGGGGAGAGGAGGAAGATAGAAAATTTCCTCAACTTCTCCTGAGTGCTTCTTCTCTGAAAGCAGAACATGCTCTCAGGGCTTTCACTGATGGGTTCTCTGACAAAAATAACTGTAAGAAAGGCTTCTGCTGCCTTCAGCCCTCTCATTTCCCAGAACTGAAATACTTGCAGCAGGCAGCAGCTCTGTGCCCTGCAGAGGAGGCACTGCAGCAGTTCCTGCCCCAGCCTGGTCAGAAGGTCCGTGAGAAGGTGGGGAGACAGCAGAGGGGTGAGGGGGCTCCCAGGGCAGCGTCAGAGACCCCAGTGGGTGACACTGACTGAGATGGGAGCATCAGGGTCTGTGCTAGGAATGGCTGATACCAGGGATACCGAGCTCAATCCATCAAGGCATCCAGCTGATGAGTAACTTCAAGGTGTCATAGTGCTGCCCTATAAAATCCGGGCGGTATCTTGTTATTTGAATAGGAAGGGGAGGTTCAAGGGTTTTAGAGGAGAGCATTACTCAACAGGTGAGTACTACTCAACATTCACACCCTTCTTAATTGCATATTTATATCACATTTGCCATGAGATATGAATATATGTTATTAGATTCATTGTACAGATGAAATCAAAGGAACTAAGAATCTTATTGTCAGTTGAAAAAGCAATGGCTGCCAGTAGTGAGCTCTTCTGAAAAATCAGTTGCTTTTAACCATCCTGCCTAAAGCCACAGGCTTATCCCACCACACTGCTGGATCTAGAATGAATGTCTTGACTCTTGATGAAAGAAACAAAAGGCACCCTCTTATAGGGTGTCAGTGTGGGGAGCTGTGCTCAGGTGTGCTGTGATTTACAGACTTGATTCCAGTTCCCCGTGGATTGCTCCAGAGCCATGAGACACAGGTGCTACAGGAGTTTTTTGAGCAGGCTAAGAAACATGTTTGGCCACTTGTCAGACTAAAGACCATGCCCTGTTTTTCTCAGAAGGAGAATTTTCCATAATTTAGTTTGTGTAATTACATTCTTTAAGCCTAAATTGTCCATGCGGTTTCAATTTGATACCATTTTCCTTACTCTGTTTTCTAACTGTCTGTTCCCTCAGATCCTTTTAAATAGGTTTTGCTTCCTGTCCCTGTGACAGGTGAAGAGGTGCCTGTGTAAACATACCTGCTACAACCTTTGTTGGACTTTGCCTTCTATTAAGATAAAAATGTTTAAATTTATATGATAAATATTAAGCCCTTTGTGAAATTTATCTGAAGATAGACCCAACAGCTCTCCCTATTCGGTCATCCCAACCCAAATTTAGGATCTCAAAAATTTTCCTCTTTTGGTAGTTTGTACTTGTCCCACTTAGTAGTATCTATGTTTTGAAGTTCCCTCTGAATTTATGTTAAGGATTCCTATTTTCCAGGACTTGCAGTGCAATAGTTATAGATATGTTTTCCTGATCTGTGATTTGACAGCAATGTTTTGTGGGGCTCTCATTGAACCATTGCCAGTGGATGGAACTTCCCTGCACTGGGAATGGCTGCAAGAAAGGTTCCTTGAGAAGTGTTTGAGAACAAAGAGAGGCACTTGATAAAAACAAGCAAATGGAAAGCTTAGAAAGGACTAGAAAACAAGGTCATAGAGAGGTCCATCAGCTTGTACCTGCACAAGAGCCTGTGAATAAAGGTTGTATTTTTATTTTTAAAATAACATGTCCATTTGTGTCAAGTCCACTCTGCAATTGTAAATATTTCAGTCAGTGCAACTTTGCAAGTGTCTTGCAATGTGCATTTCTTCTAATAGTCTCTATATGGAGTGGCACAGTGGTATTGATTTGTGTGATAGCTCCTACCTGTGATGTTTGTCCTTCAGTCTGTCAGGTCATATGTGCCAAAAAGAGTTGAACATATGACTTTAAATATTTAGGTTTACTATAGCCTACTTCAAGGTTGTTGTTGATATCATGGGGCTGGGATGGGATTGGGAGTAAAATGAAATGAGCTTCTTGCTTCCACAAACTTTTGTGTAAGCCCTGGCAAGCAATGTTGTCTCTATATGCTCCAGTTTCTGCTGTTCTAAAGCTTTTTTTGAGCTTTCTTTGTTGAATGTTTTGAGATCTGTGGATAAATATTTGTGGACGAAAGCTAAATGGTGGCAATGCCGTGGTTTGTGGTGTGCTGAGCTCAGGGAAACTGAGCTGAGCCTCTCCCCTCTGGTTTTTAATATTTAAACATGAGAGTGGACGATTTCCACTCCAAAATGCATCCAAATAATACTGTCAGAGTTTGTGGTGGATGAAGTAGTTCACACTTTATCATCAGTTATCAAAACTTCAATTAACAGTAAGTTCATACTGGAGATAATACAAGTCTTGTACAGTTTCTTTTTTTTTTCTTATGGGAAGTTAGCAGAAGACTTGAGTCTTCTGGAAACCTTTCAGGATTCCTTTTGGTCTTTGGATAAGGAGAGTTAAGCTTTTTAAATTTTACTGACCTAGACCATTTCCAACCTACTCTTCTTTTAATGAAAGATATTTTATTTAGTTATGAATTAGAGGATTTTGTAAAAAATATCTTTGCACCCAACTATCCAGAAAGACCAGAAATATCACTAAAATAGACATGGTACTACCTCTACTTAGCTCATTCTCCATTTTCTTCAACTACCAACTGTATCCTCCAGCACTGAAAGGTGTGTCACACAAACCCACATTTCTTCAGAAATGGATGGTAAAGGAGTTTTTGAAGGATGACTGTCAGGGGTTGGGTCACCGGTGGCATCATGGTTAAATTCCCACAAAAAAATGGTTAGCCTCTGATAGTGACCTTTATAATAAACTTGCATTTTATCACAACTTTTGTAAGGTGCAGGACAGACTTGTGTTGGTTTACAGGTCTGTCCTTCACCACAATAGTACAGTGCTGGCCATGGCAGAATTACTCCGGAGCCATATCAAGTTCAGTGCTTCTATTTGCTATAATGGATATCTTGAAAATGAAAAAAAAGTAATTTATTTCCTTAACATTATTTTTTTCCTAAAAGTAAATATTAAAGTTGTTTCTTAAAAATAAAAGTAATGCCAAATCAAGCAACACTATTAAATATGAGAGAAGCATAGACTGGGAATAATTGTTTTGAATTTAACTTCAGTAACTGAGCTGAAGGTTTGTTGCTTGCTCTGTTCTTGAAAAAGAATTTGGAAATATTGGAAAACATTGCTACTTTTTCAGGTTATGTTAGCTGTTTTAGTGATAGTTAAGTTTTTAATATAGGCTGTTACTTCTTCGAATACTGCTGTGCTTATGTCCTTAGATCATCATAGCTGTAACAGCATTATTGCTGTAAAATATGGTAGAGAATTGCGGTAAAAATTACTGAAACATGTTCTACCTTTCAAATTGGATGGTGTTTCTGTTGACATCAGTATTAAAAGGCCAAACTGAGAAGATATCATTACTGACACAGAGGAACATTTTGCCTTTGCTCATAGTGAGTTATTAGTGAGGCATGCCTTGTACATGTTTCCCCAAAGAGGCCAAAATTTCACATGTTACTTCCATTCCCAGCTTCTGTGTTCTGAAAACCCTACTGTGATTAACCCTGGGACTCTTTCACAACTCATGAAGCACATAAGTTTCCCGGAACCAAATCCTGGATTCGCTGAGCTCTAAGCAAAAACACAGCTCAGAGGCCACGCTGGGTTGTGACCGGACCGTGAAAAGCATCACTCAGTTCTCAGCAGCAGAGAGGGAAAACTTTGTTCCCTTCCAATTCTGGTTCTACGCTGGGAAATGGGCTGGTTTCTGAGCTTGGACACCTTTGGAATGAGGAGCTGGGGGAAATGGGATAGTTCTTTTGGAGTGAAGGATTTCCTGTGTCTGGTGGCCGAGGTTGCGAATGAGTTGAGCTGGTGCTTTTCCTGAACATGAGTGCAAGAACTTACCCTCCCAACAGCCAGGCAAGAGAAAGAACTGATTTGACAATTAATCTCAAGCATGTTGATGAAGCTCAGGGCTGCAGGGCTTCAGCATCAACTATGATTTTTATTTCAACCGAATTTTTGTTGCAATTATGTACTGTTTAAATGTCAGGATTTTTCTTAAAGTGTTTTTAGTAGGTTGCTTCATATTAGAAATACTGAGAAATATGGGCTTCTTTGGAAGTAGATTTTTTTGTGGAGTGAGATAAATGACTGATAAAATAATGCTGATTTTCCCTCCATACAGGGTATATTCCTAAGGTTGTAGGGACTGTAAAACTCACGAGGGACATATAATGAAAATTAGCAAGGTAGCCATTAGTTGGAAGAATGAAAAGAAATCATTTTTGGCTGGATGTTTTGGCATTCTTATGGTAGTATTTCCATCTATGTACGTGAACAGGAAACTGTCTTTGATGTAGGCCATTGAAAAAAGGATGTTTGCACCCACCACAGAGAAGAGCAGTGTAGATCTGAGGCTGGATGTGCTATACTGCATGGTGGTGCACAGTGCATACTCCAGGAGAGTTTTGTTCAGGTGTCTTAATGGGCTTTGACAGGTTGTTTGTAGCTTAATTTACAAATGAATTTGATTAAAGCGCTCAATGAAAGAGTCTATATTCAAGTTCGGATTTGAAGTTGTGGTCTACTAAAATGAAATGGAGGCTCCCAAATTAACACCTCTGGAAATACTTGATTATCTTCGTAGTTTGGGACTGTTTTCCATGCAGATACTCTGTGAAGTACAAATGAATAAGCTACCCCTTTTGCCACCATTATCAACGG
>JAWUZG010000053.1:5957500-6085000 GCA_036785705.1 Acanthornis magna | reverse complement strand
AAAAAGTTTCTGCCAGAGTTCAGATGGATGGGAAGAAACATGATTGTCTTTAATTTGGTGGTTTGGTTTTTTTTTCCTTTTTTTTTGGTTTGTTTTTGTTGCTGTATTTGGTTAATTTTCCATGCAAAAGAAAAACCTCTAGAAATAAGGCATATCAGCTCTTGTCACTATTAAGGCATCTTGGTGTGTCTGAATATTTTACCGTATCTTTATGGGGAATATTTTTGTTTTGACACTTGTGGAGGGATGAGCAGTTTTGGGGTTCTGTCGTGTCTGTGGTGGATTCCACCACATTTTAACTCTGCACTCACACTCTGTCTGTGGCAGACTCTGAAAGGGACAGGGGCTTGTTGTACCTGGAGGAACTACAGCAGTTGAAGACATGAAGGATGCAAGCATAACTTGAAAGAATGCATCAAAAAGTCTGGTCAGGAGGATATTTAGTGCAATCTAAGGTAGTTTAGTGCCCAAGTTACATGTAATGGGATTTTACCACCAAATCTGTTTAACCCTTTTGAGGGCTTTTTGGTACAACAATGAAGTTCTAGCTCGGGTATTAGAGGCAAAATCCAACCCTTAGAGATTTCCTTTGCTCAGTGTGACCAGATTGACAGTTTGAAACAATTAAATAGTAGTATCAGTACTAAAAATGCAGCAAATGGCTTGAGTAAGAGAATTCCTAATTGAATTTCTGCGAAACCTCCTGTTTTTGCATAGGGGAGGGCCTGGTAGTGCAAGTTAATGAAAATCTGTGTTGAGAGAAAGCTTTGGTGCCTTTGCATGCGTTAGGGTGTGGACAGACACACTGAAAGTGTCCAAGCTGTCCTTGGAGGAATTGCCATCAGGTCCTGTGCTGGCAGGGTGCCTCAGCCTCCTCCCTGGTACACCCTGGCTCTGTGGGGCAGGTTGGTTTGCCACTGCTCCCTCAAATGACCATCTGAACAAAATCCCTGATAATGCCAGAGGCGATGGGGGTTCCTGTGATGCTGACAGTCAGCTGCCACTAACTGATCTGATGTTGTGGTTGTCTGCCATCAGAGGACCCTCAGATATTTAAACATTTGATGGCTAGCAACATCTGCACCACAGATGAAAAACAAAGAGAGATCTGGATTGCATACCTTCTCTTACCTATAATTCTGCTTTGACTACCATCTTAAGATGCATATTTTTCAGAGAAACTTTTAAATAATGATTACTTATGTAAAGCATTCTCAGCCAGAAATATTGCAAAGTGTTATCAGAATAAATATAAATATGTGGAGAATCACTGTGTTTGGTTTTATTTATTATAATAGCTGTGGTTAAAATGTAGATCAGACTGCTGTTTTGGATCACAGTCTTAGTTCCAAAAATTGCATCATCATAGGTGGATTATATCTGCATCTTTTCAAATAGATGGCAGAGTATATTTCTGTGCTGTTTTTCCCTAAAGAAAAATTGGAAGATAAGAGGCAGGAGTTTCAAGTAACATCGCAACATTTAGTTGTCAAACTATGAATGGAAATTGCCATCATAGGGACTGTGTGTTTACTCTCCTACTTCAAAAAACCTGTGTGAAAATGTAACCTAGAATAAAGGAGATTTTTTTTTTTAAATCAAATAATATCTTAGTAGATGAGCAGTGATTCAACATAACTAAAACAAATATTAATTGAAAAGAACCCTAGAACACAAAGAGAAAGTGTGTTGCTGTTTGGTGAGCAGCACTCACTGGAGCAGTACTGCAGACGATGGACTATCCAGCAATTCTCTCCTGGAATTAGTTCCACTGATCTGCAACATTCACCAGTGTTCTGTCTGGTATCTGACCTGCCTTTCAGAAGTTGCATCTTCCCATCATTGTTTGTTTTAAATACACAATGCTACTCTCCTGCAGTTTTATGATTAAAAAAATGGCAACAGTGGAGAGTTACTGTTTGTTTGTCCACCCTTTATTATAATATTTCATCATGTATGCAAGCTCCACTGCCCAGTAGTCAACAGAATCTCTTTTTTGAAACAAATACCTATGACCCTCATGACTGGGCACATAGCTGTAGAATTTGTAGCCGGAAAAGAACCAGCACTAGTAAAACTGTTGAAATTATTTAAGTTTCATTTGACCAGTTTATGTTGCCATTCACCTTTCCTCAACCCCATGCATGACTTTGCTAGGTTGGCCAGTCCCACTGTAGACAGCTTTCAAATGCAATCGGTTGCAAGCCAGTTTGTTATGTACCAAATTCTGCGTGGGCTTGCCAGGCTATTGGAGTGGCTCCCACTACTGCCATCCTGAAAAGGCATGGAAACATGTGTCTCCACAAATGCAGGAGCCTGCATTCTCAGGGTTTAAATTAGGCTGTTCTCGGAGATGGTACTTATTGCAGAATATCTCAGTGTAAGCCAGTAATTGGCCAAAATTAGAACCTGAAGATTCTGTGACTTGCAGGGGCGGAGTTTGGGTCTAAATCTCTATAGTGATACTGCTGTATTTGTTCATATTTTGTCAGATTCAGAGATACCTTTTGTACATACCATTCGTAGGCTGTTTTGCCAGAGCACAGCAAGATGTTAAAAGTTTTCTATCAGTATAAATTTATCTGGTTGCTATTTTCATCCTACATTTTGTAGGAAATTTTACTACTGTTCAGAATAGTGAAAATTTGAAGAATGACCACACTTTTTCCATAAGATGTGCAATAGTCAAGGTACACTTGTGAAACTTCTGTTTCTCCTAAATGTGACTCATTTCTGTCATCCAGTGGTTCTAAGATGAGTTTTAAATAAATATGTCCACTTTGAAAGACATTATTGCCGAATCATTTTCTATAAAGGCAGTGTTGCTTTGTAAGGGTTAGGTTTCCCCTATTCTCCTTCCCAGTAAAGATCTTCTTTCCTGCATATCTGACTACTCTGAGATAAGATTTCCTTGTGCCAGCATTTAATGTCATCATGAGCATTATCAGCCTGGGAATTTCGTGTTGGTAGCTGCTGCCTTATGGTTACAGAGTGGTCATTGCTCCAGAAGGTGCTGATCAGAAAGGATGCAAAACAAGGGAAAGCCATTCAAAGTGATGGGAACCACTCAGCAGAGCAGAGCCTAAAAGGTTGTGCTGTGTTCGGAAGCCATTAAGTACCTGCTGCTGCCTTGGGATGTGTCGGGGAATTGATTCATCTCCAGAAATCTGAAATAAGGAGGTTTTGCCACAAAATTACTTTTTCCTTTTTGTCTGCTTCAAGACTCAAGAAATTCTTTGAAACTGTGATACAGAAGGCTGTGTAAGAGTTGACTCTATTAGCTCTTTTCTTTCTTATCCTCAGCTTCTTACTGCTAAGAATTTTATTTTACAGGAAGTGAGCCTGTGAATTCATACTTAAGATAGTGCTGTATGCTTTTGGCTATCATCAAGAGAGTAAGTCAGTACCAAATGCGTTCAACTGATCCCAAGTATTTGTATGCATTTGCAATACTGTGTTACAGACGCAGTCCTGGGCTGGATTTCATTGCATCAGTGTCTGCAAATATTTGCTGCCAGATGTGTTTCCTGTACCTCACTATACATGTATTGATATATGGGACCATCATTCAGATGATGATCTGAATATTTCCAGAATGTTTTGCAGCATTTCTGTTTTCCAAGATGGTCGATAGTTTAAGTCTGACCCTCACAGCATGGCAGAGGAGCTTGAGAGAACATTTTGGCTGAATTTCTGATGATCATGAGGTAGAGGAGCAGCAGCTGATATACTAGTAACAGAAAGAGAGAAAGATTAATTCCAGGGCAAGGCAGCTTTCAAAGGCGAGTGAACATCATGTGGCTGTATGTGTATAATTTAAAACAAAAAGAAAAAAGCTAGAACTTCAGCACAGCCTGTCTCTCCAGTATATAAGAAGTGAAGCAATGAATACGGCCTTGAATACACTTTTTAATTTTTCAACACTGTATTTTGCCAACTTTAGTTCACTCTGTTGACTGTTCAGTCAGACCGTTTTTAAATTAAAAAGGAATACATGGTTGAATTATTTATTAAACAAAAGGTGCTTCCGTGCATGCAGACTACCTGGGTTTTGAATTTCTTTTGCTGTTGGAATTTGAAGAAAGTGCATTGCTAATAAGTTAAGAGATAGAACAACCCTCCTTCTTCTAAAATAAGTCTTTCTCTGTCTCTGAGGCAGACAGTAAGCTAACTTGTGTCTGTCCAGCCAGAGAAGAATGCCTGATCTTCATTTAAATGTCTAATTTTGACCTTAGTGTGAAGTTGTTTCCTCAGGTTGCTAGGCTCCATAGACACAAAATTTCTGGTAGGGAAATGTGTTTGCAAATCAAGCAAATCTGGATTATCTCTTAATTTTATAGGTGCTCCCAATGGGTTAAAATAAGTATTTACTGGTGGATTAATGTCGAGGAATTGTAAGTAAGCAGAAGAAAGCATGCAAAAACTTTGTATGCAGTTACAATCAGCCTGTCCCTGGATGTTAGCAGTTCATCTTGGGGTGATAAGGACCTTGTACAGTGACTTTGTTTTGCTCACTCCCCGTTACTGCCCCTGTGTTGGTGTTCCAGATTGGTGCACAGCCAGTGTTTCTTGTATTGTGGCTTCTGAGTGCCTGATCTTTTCTCGTCCACTTCCCCAGGAGTAAACAATCACCAGCTTTTGGACTAGGCTTTCTGGACTTCAAATTCCTTTGACTGATGGCTGCAGGGAAAACATTCAGGCTGGAAAATTCGGAAGGGTCTTCCGTCAGTTGTGGGGCTGTGGTGTCCATAGCTGGCTGAAAAATGAATGGGCTGTTTTACCTGGTATCGAGAAAGGAATTAACAGGCTAGGTCTGCGGGAACATCTGTCCGAGAGGATGATATTTCTCATCACTGATGTGCGACTGGATAACCACCTAGGATCCTAGCGAGATGCACTGCAAAAGGCTGGTCATGGCAGCAAAGAGGCTTTAGAGAAAGGTTGATGAGACCTGCCAGGACTGTGAAGAGCTCCCAGTCACCACCCCAGAGTGTGGGAGGGCGGCTGCGAGCCTGGAGCTTTTCTGTGCAAGCAAGGCAGTGAGCAGTAGCGAGTGGCTGGGCACACCCTGGCTTTGATAGCTACAGATGGAGACCTAAAAGATTGCAGGGCCACAGTCCAACACCAGCACATGTAAAATAAGGCTCAGGATTTAGATAACTCTGTTCCAGCATACTGACGTGCATGGCCACAGTCCAACTCCAACACATGCAAAATTAGTTTCAGGATCATTCCAGCATACTGAAGCCTATGCCTAAACCAGTTATTGCCACAAGCTCAGCTAAATCAGAGGACAGCATTCAAAATAGTATTTTTTCTTTTTTTCTCTTTTTTCTTTTCTTTTATTTTTTTTTACCAGAGTAGTTCAGATGAAAAAAAATTGTATTTTCACAGCAGAAAAGGAAAACTGGATTATTGATATATCAGCTCCATTCACATTTTTATAACCCACAAATGGCATGTTATGGTATCCATGTACATTAAGGGTATTTTACAAAACATGGATATGAGTTGACTTAGTAATGTACTTTTTGAGATACATTAGTATAAAACAATTAATGAGTCCATTCAGATAATATCATGTTCTCAGTATGCTCACAATACACTGTTAAAACAATGAGGAAAAAACCTATACCAAACAGTTAAAGGATCCCTTATCCAGATTCAATGTAATGAATTTAATCAATATTTTTCCATTACAGCAAAACTCATGTAATTAACATATTTTATTTGTAGAAAAAGGGTGCTAGTAAAGTAGATTCAGCAGTCTAGAGTTGCTTGTAAGTATTTCTTCAAATACAGCTCTTTTTTTTTTTTTTGTGGATAAATGGATAAAGAAATTGGAAATTATACTCAAGTGGCTTGTACCAAAGAAGTTAAATAGGAGAAAAATTATTTACAAAAGTATTTGTATTAGCTCAAAGTGGTCATTTAGTTTGAAAGGAGCACTGGAAAGTTGAAAGTAAGAAAATAGAGATACTGAAAAAGTCTCTCATATCATAGTCCAAATGTTGTAACACACACCATGACATTATTCACTCTTTAGAGACTCTGTCAGCACCTCTCTAATCAGTAATCTGTAAATGGAATGAGAGTCTTTAATTCTTTCTCATTTTGTTGAGGGGGAAATTAGTAATTTAGCTACCTGTACAGTTCTTTCTACGTGCCTGACTCTTTTGTTGTTTTTTATTCTTTACTGGTGTCTACAGAAAGACGTTCCTGCGACATTTTAAATAATTTATGCTTTTCTTTAGTAGAATGAATTTTTATAAAATCTGATGACCTGCTACTGGCACTTTTGTGCTGATTTTTCCACTCTGTGATAAGATAATAATAATGAAAAAGGGTTTTCTTAAACAATAGTATGCAAGAACTTACCCAATGATACCTGATGCCCTGAGAACTACTTATAATATAGGCAAGTCTTTGGTTCTGATTTGAAAAAAAAATAATTGTTTGTTTTTTGGATTTTTTTAAACCCAGAAACTGAGGGTGAAACTTGGCTAGTGTAATTAATAAATATTTCTATACAAGTACTCAAAAGATTTTTTAAAATATTAATGGATTTAGAAAACTACATGGAGCTGCATGTTGATCTGTGCCTTTTAGAGTCTCAGAGACTGCATTGTTGGGCGCATGAGAAGAACCTAGACAAAACATATTCAACAGAACTCTCTTCCACCCAGATTTGTCATCTTTCCCATGGTTTACTGACACCATCTTGGATTTTCTTTGTGGGTTAGCCTGCACACTGTACCAAAGTGTTCTGTTTGTCCCACACGTGTTTTCGGAACAAGATAGAGGTCATGGTGAAGCACACCTTACCCCTCTGGTTTGTAGGGTTGTAGAGCTGCTAGTGGGGAAGAAACAGGGTAGGTGTGGAAGCAAGAAGAAGGCAATATATTCATTCACAGAAGTCCAGTTAATGGTTATTTTAGTTGATTAGCTAGCAACTTCATTTTCTCCCTCATGAAATTGCCTCCACAGATCCTTACTTCTGGAGCTTAATCAGCAGTAGCAATCCATCCCAGGAGTGGGAGATCAGGAGTACTTAATTAAAGAGGGACTGTAAGGCAACTCTCCCAAATTGGATATCTGATCTAGCCTTGGCATCAGGAGAGCAATGCTAGGTAAAAGTGTTTATCAAGCTCCATGTAGCCACTCTGCAAATCTCAGAGATGGGAATATGATGCAGACAGCTTGTAGAAGCTGCTATAACCTGAGTAGTATGGGTTTTAAGGCCATCTGGTACCTGAACACCTGCCTACAAATAACACATACAAATCCAAAAGATGGTCCAGTTGGATAGCCTCTGTGCTTAGATTCCCCACTGGAATTTTGTCCAAAAGCAGTATACAATCTGTATGAAGTTTGGAAAGACTTTGTTCTCTCTGGTCAGTAATCAAGTGCCCATTCCAAATTTAGGTGACAGGATCACAGCTAACCCAGGTGAGTCAAGGGTTTGGGTAAGAAAACTGCTGAAAATCACAAAGTGCTGTTCACACTGACATTTGGTAAAACTCCAGGATATTCTAAGCTTGTTTTAAGAAAGGGAGGGGAAAACAATATGAAGTATGTAATATGAAAGGTTTGGGAGCTAACCTTGCTATCAGAAGTATATTCTGTAAATTCTGAGGATAGATGGCAAAGACCATTGGCAAAATACCGAGGAGAGATCTGTGAGTGTGTACTTAGGCCCAGCTTTGCTGATCCAAAAAGTAAGTGTCTGCTTTGTAAAGACACACATTGTGGACAGAAGAGTACAACAGGGTGTCCTGGCAGCTCAGATGTGCTCATAAATGACATTCTGAAAAATGACAAAGTGCATTCACTTCTAAGGCCTCCAATTTTCCTGTGGAAAGATGACACAATTCTAGTGGAATTTCATGAACCTCATCTGGCAAACCAGGAGATTTGGGATCGGAAGTGCTTTCAGCTATACAGTCAAATTAAGGAAGTAGGACTTCAAAGTCATGATTTTGGAATGGCAGATCTGAAAAAAACAGCAAAGGAGTTGGATAGTGGAAAAGTTTTGCATGTTAAGAGCTTCAGAAAGATTTTTCATTCCACAATTTTGAAACAAACTGGCAAAAATGGTGTTCGAGGCAACAATGCAGTGGGGAACAATGTAGTGATCCATGGTCATTTGCCTCTAGCTCAGCTCTCATTAGGTAGCTAGCGGTTCCAGGAGCTAGTAGTGATATCAAAAAAAGTGATGACTCTTTAACCGAAACCAAGCACTCTCATGACTATGCTCTGTGCATTTCTGATGTTCCTTGAATTCATTGAAGGGCTGTGCACAGGTCTGACTGCATAAATTGCAACTTACACCTTTTAATTATATCATTTGTGCATGTGCATGTGATTTTTAGAATGGCCTTAAAAGTCAGGAGCACTGGAAGAGGGTGAAGAAGTTTGACGTGCCTCCATGTTCATGTATTTTTTTAAAAAAAACTTCAGCACTTTTTAAAATTTTATTTTGATTCAATTTTATCAAAAGTAACATTTTAATACTATGGTGAAGTCCTGACTCAAAGGTAAGTGTTGAAGTTGCTTGAGCTCAGAAGGGATGCACAGGTGTACAGTAGTGAGATTGAAGTTTGAACCTTACTTTCTTCTAATGCTGAGCTAAGAATATGTGTGATGGTTTGCAGGATAATTACATTTAACTGTAATCTTGAGGCATGAACAGCATTTCATTGATTTTCTACAACTGAACTTGGTATTGCTGATTAATAAAACAATAAATGCAGAAAATTAACTATTTTGTGTTTTATTAACAATTTGCATTTCATATAGTATTTCATTTTCAATAAGTATAAAATCATGCCCTCAAATGGTAAGATGTAATTGCTGATCATGTATCTCTTTGTTCCAGACACTTTTATAAAAGTGTATGTATTATGTATGATGTGACCTTCAAATGTCATGAATGCATTGTGCAATAAACTGTCAATATTTGTGGCTATAAGGTACTAGATGACTTTTACAATAATTGGAACAGCTTTATTAAAAGCTTGGATCACTCAGCTGGTTAAAGAGAAAGACACAGGCCAATGTTCATCTGGGAGTTTCCTTCTGCCAACTGTTAAATGAAAGATATTGTAAGGTGCTTAAGATGTCTTCTTTCTTAATAAAAAAAACCCCAAAACAACAAACCAGTTAAAAAGGTCTCATACAAAATAATATGCTCTCAAAAATTATTTTTTTCCACCATGCTCAATTTTCGGTCAAAACTGAGCTCTGTCAGCTAATGGCAAGTAAACAACCCTGTGTTTTAAGTGCTGAATCTGAGTTTCTATGTCTTTTGGTCACACTATTCTTCAAAGAATTGAAGCAGCTAAAATGATGTACTCAGAAACTGCGTTTGATCTCTGATTATCTTAAAAGGTTTCAAAATTTTAGAAAAATTTAAAAAGTAAGACTGCTAAGAACTCCAGAAAAAAACCTCTGTAGGGAATTTGATTGAAATGAAAAGAAGAGGATAAGAAACATTTTGTGATTAACAAAACCTTAATTTTCTGTAAGTGTTCTGTTAATGTCTCTATGCTGTATACACAGACTCTTGAATGTGTCTCAGAGTAGCACAGTGAAAAGCACTAAGCATACATGCATTTTGCCATGCAAAGTGTTTTGAACCCGTGGGGCGTGAAAACCACCAATCTTCAAATGTGTCATGTTCCAGGAGTGGGCTTAAGGTGTGTGTGCAGCCACCACATCACCAGTTACTAAGAAATTGCTTACAATATTTTTTCTCCCTTCCTGCAGAATTTGAAATAACACCCAGCTCCTCCCCTGCAGCCCAAGGTGTTGGCTGCCATTTGCCCACTTGTACCAGCTGCGAGTCTTGCCTCATGCGAATGGTGCTGGGCATTTTACTTCAGTTTAATTTAGACTCTGTTTTAAGTTTAACTCAGCCACTGACTAACTTAGCAGAGGCAGGGCAGTGTGTGCCTGCTGTTTGTCTGTGTGGTTCAGAGGGCTAAGAGGGAATTCTCATGTCAGACGTGGTATCTCTTTATTTACCAGTGGAACCTTTGCATAATCTTTATTTCTAATAATACAAACAATGTGAATGCTGCTTTCTCACTAGTAGGCCTCCTTTCCAATTCTCTTCTAAAATAGCTCTGTGTTTAAACAAATTCTCTGCCAATCCATAGTAACAGTTTAAGATTCCCATATATGGTCATTATAAAACCTAAATCCTTGATGAAACAATAGAGACAGCAAGTTGTTCCTGACCTAAGAAATTACTAACTCTTTCCGGAGGTCTGAAATATAACTGTAATATTTAGTAATATTAGAAACCTTCATTTTAAACCATGAACTTCACTAGCAAAAAAGTGTAGTGACATCCACTAATAGGATTCTAATTTCAAATTAAGAGCACAGGGCCAGATTCTGTTCTCATTTACATCGGATGATACTAATTGAAGCTACTTCAGGTAGGTAGAAAAATATGATTAATTATATCCCTAATTATGTTCCTGTTTTCCACTATTTTCAGTATTATTAAAGCTTTCTCTTAGGATTAAGCAAGAAAGGTAAAGCATGTTTTTCCAGAAACTTGGCATATCCTATGCTGCTTGCCAGGGAATGAGGTGGTTGAGTCCAGGCGTAACAGCAACAGCAGTGACAGATTATCCCACTACGTATCTTCTAACTCCTTTCTTGACATTAGATTTCCTGCCACAAAATGGGTTAATCTGGGTGGTTTAGAGGTCATCAAAAATAGCTGTGGCCACTACCACTTCTCGCTACACCATGTTTCATTAACTTTTTACAGGCACTTCTGAAGAACTACAAATATTTTGAATTTCAAAAATATATGAAAACCTGGGATTATGTGCGGCTTTAAAGGCTTTTGGTCACATTTTCAAAGGGTTCCTTAATAGTGTCGAAAATTGTGCAAGGGAAAACACATACTTGTAAGTCTGATTACCTATTTTGTGAGTTGATTACCTTTTCCATGTGATTGCCTGTTTTTGGCTAATTTGGCAAACCTTGGATTGACAAATTCCAATTGACTTCACTGATGATTTAGTGTTCATGAGGGCTGCAATTTAGCTCCTTTGAACATGAAAGCACCTTTTTGTGAATCCCTGCACTTTCACAAACACGCAGCAAATAAATTCTCTGGTAAATTTTGTGGGACATGTATGTAGATGCTCCTTTCAGAATCTGGATGCTAACTTGATTGAAGTCAGTGTTGCTGCCTAATCATGTGAAAACAATTTTCTTTTTACACGAGTAATCCACCCTTTTCTAATCGTCATAGGCTCATCCCAGACAGGTACCAGCCATACGGAACATATATGGATATGTCAAAGAATTTGTTTCCTTTTGCTCTTCATATGACTGCCTAGATGACTTCTACTTTGAGTACACAGATCCCCTGTCCACCTAAGTTTGTCTTTTCTCCTCTAGAAATATCCACTGAAGTTGGCATTTCGCCTCTCTGACATCAGTATCTGTGTGCTGAGGGCACTGTGGCTCATTTCTGGGTAGGCCCCCTCTGATAACCAGTAGTAAGATATCGACTTTAGAAAAGGATTCACTGGTGCCTTTCTCACTTTTAACCTTCTACTGTGAAAGTGCTCCTGGCTCCAAAGCTGTTTGTTGGGATAATCTGTCAGTGTGGAAACTTTTCTGCCTGTGGCTGTGATGTGGAGCCAGCCTGATCTCTCTGCTGGGTGAGGAGTGGTGGTGGCTTCTAGAGAAGAGGCACAAAGACCAGTTTCATATACAGAAGTGAGTGTTGCTTTTTGCATTTCTGGCCATGACTTTTGCTGTGAACAGACACTTTTAAAGTGAAAGAAAAGCTCAGCAAGAGTAAGTTCAGAGGCAAGGCTTGGAAGTCTTACATCTAGTATGTACATCTATATCATACTTTATTCTTTTATTTCCTGCACTTGAATCAGGATAGCTTGGGATGGGCAGGAAGATAATCAGGATGCCGACCTGCCTATAATGGAAGTGGATAGTATAAAAAGCAGTGTAATCCCACGTGCATCGGGTGCACAGCATATAGATCACATAACTCAGGGAACCACAATGGCTGTAAGATAAGTAACTGTTCTCTTTCCTTCCTGATCTTTTATCCTCAGAACTGAGAAGCCCCAAAACCATAGCTCAAATCCTGAGTCAATCATAAATTAATTTGTGGAGGCCAATCCTAGTTCTGCAGATCTGTAAAACCACTTTTTGCAACATTTTTTGCACAATTTAACAGAGCTGGGAGTTTCTGCTTGTGAAGGGGCTCTCAATAACAGGAGAAGTGGGACACCAGAGGTGTAGAATACACAATTATTGGTAGAGCTGAGGATTTTTCATTCCCCACGTATTCTGATATTATCTGTATTTGCCGGTTTGCTTCCTAACTTTTTCTTGTTGATCTCTTCTATTTCTGTGTCGCTTTTCTCTTCAGTTTCCACATATTGCTTTTAAGAGACCAAGTGTAAGAAAACCTTGGTAGCAGAGTCAGTGAGACTTAAACACATTTTAAATTTAAGCACATTTGAAACTTAAGTGCCTTGACAAAGAGGTACAATGTGCCAAAATGGGGCCCTAGTAAGAAGCTGGGTTAGCATTTGATGGGGAGAGTCGGCAGCCTTGAACATATCTTTTCATTGTTTGAAATAAAAGAACTTAGATGTAAAGCTGCTCATTCAGGTAGCAATGGCCTCCAGCGCTTCGGTGGGCTTTGTAGGCAGAGGAATTCAAAAGAAAACCCCTCAGCCCAGCTTTAAAGTCTTAGGAATGCTTTCACTGTGGGAAGAAAAATTCTTCAAGGTAAGGCCCCTGTTGGAGTAAAGCCTTTGGAGCTATCTACTGTATGTCTACTTAAATCTAAAAGAGAACTCTTCAGACCACCCACATCTTTCTTTGCTTCATTGTTGTTTTCAGTTTGCTTTTTCAGAGGGATTAGTGCTAGAGTAAACTCCATCGTCTTGCTCCCTTGAAAAAATTCAATTTTGTGTAAAGTGAAAATTAGACTCTTAAATCTGCAAAGAGAGCTGTTCATCTTACAAATTTATTCTTTTTTATTGGGCCACACATATTCTAGATAGAAAGATAAAAGGCAAATGGATAACAGGCCATCATTTAGAGTGACAGATAGCAAAACATAACTAGTAGACTTATTCGGTAAATTCCTCCTGAGTGGCTTGTTAACTTTATCTATATATTTATCTATAATTCTCATATAGTATTTATTGAAAACCAAAATAAAATCTTGCAGTTTATCATCATGTATTCTGTGTTTTGCACTTCAGAAAAATCTTTTTGCACACAGGAATTCATTTTTTTTTCCCCAAAGCAGATTAAGCCATAATTATATACAACTTTTGAGGAGTAAAAAAGGAGAAAATCTAAACTCTTTAGGGATATTGGAATTATAGACTAGCACCTATGCATGCTTTCCTGGACTCACAAAGACGAAATAGACTCCTGTAGTATGCTACTTTATGTACTCGAAGATAATTCAAAATGACATTTACTAGCTTTCTAACTTAAATATTATGCTTTAACTCTGCAGTCTAAGAGCAGTCAGAAAATGTTAAAGAAGAATGTGATGTGAAAACTATCAGATTTGCTTTTTTGAGAACTAGTAATAGCTTGATTACATACATGACTAAGATAAGCATTTATATATATATGTATATATAATTTTTTTAAAAAATCATTCTATCCTCTTCTTTCAGCTATAAGCAAAATAGTTTAGGGGAACCATTTTGTAATACATACTGAAAGGACTGTTAGTGTTACCTTTTCCAGAAATGTGGTATTTGGATCTCTGCTACTGTGAGAATAGATTTTATTAGAGCCAAATATTTAAGTCTTTCTTATGTCCCATTACTTCCATTTAAAAGGCGATGCTGTGTAAACTGCACTATGTTTCCTGGCAGCTTTAGTTACATGTCAGATGGATAAAGACAGAACATTTTTAGTGAGTGGTTTATGGTTGAAATAATCAAGACTCTGCATGCAGGTTTTAACTCTGTGCTCCCCACCTGGATCTAACCCAGATAGCTCAGGTATGCCCGAGCTGTGATGCTGTGTCCATGCACACTGCACCTGACATGCCAGCAGTGTCAATCTGGGTCACATTTCAACATTTGCCATGGTTTTTGGTGAAATCATGAATTGGTGCTTATATGTGATATTGCATGACCCTCTAAGTACAAAATGATGGATGAGTCTTGTGTGGTTTGAATAATGACTTTTTAAAAATGCCCTACATTTTTGCAGTTTTTATGTCAGTCTTTAGTAAGTTATTTTGTTCCTTGCCTACTTGGATAAAGGCAGCTCATTCAAGATGGCTGAAATGAGTGTTTCTTTATATCAGGAGAGAGAAGATGTGTCCTGGAGTCTCACCCATTGTGTTATGATGCAAAGGATAAGTGTAGCTCTGAACAGTGAGGCAGAAAATGCAGGAGCTCTGGGTGAGAGGGAGATGGAATTCCCCCTCACATGATCAATTTTTTTCATTGTTTTCAAATGCTATTAGGTCGCTCTCTAGGTTGCCTGCTGTAATTTGAATGCTGAAATGTTGCAAAGGAAGTTGTTTAGCTTTGTATATAGACATTATCACTGCTGTTGGACCCCCCTGTCACTGCAATTCTGTTGTTTTAGGAGGTTTCAATACACTGGTGGAAACTTTTTCCCTCTGAAAGCCTACAGGTTTTCACAATACTTATAAATTAAATAGATTCAACAAAACAACAATCTCAAACTTTTGGGGGAAAATTAATAGGAACTAAGCAAAAAAAGGAAATCAAACCAGCTGCTGACACAGCTGTTTCTTTTCTTGTATAATTCAGTATATAAAGGTACCATATGCTGCTTAAAATGATGATAGGAAAGATGAAATAATTTAAGACAATAACAAGAAAATACATGAATTGTCAGCATTCTGTCAGATTTAAAGAATGAAATAGACAGGTGTAGTATTGACATGTTTAACTTTGTGTTGTGTTAGCAGTTTTAGTGAGAACAACTCCTGACATGTGCTGAAGTGATGTGAGAACATTTCTGTGTTGCAGACATTGGAGAAGAAGCTGGGAGATCTGTAGGAGTCCAGCAGCCAGCTTTACTGAGAGACAGGAGCCTTGGTTCTGCCATGAAAGACTGCCCATATTGTGGAAAAACTTTCAGGACATCCCACCACTTAAAGGTCCACTTGAGAATACACACAGGTGAGAGGAACAAGTGAGCGGAGCCCTGTCGGCACGAGCCGTGTGTGTGTGGGGGTTAACAGAATATGTGCCTGGGAGCCTTAATTCCCACTGTAGATTTGGACTTATTAGTTGGAGAAAGTCTTTTGAGAAAGATGTATGACAGTCTTAAATAAAAGCACAAGGAATGTGTTGTTGGATAAAGACCACTTTAATAGAATCATCTTTTCCCAGTTGAGGTTATTTCTGTCTCCTTCCCTGCTTCATCACTGTTTCCTTCAATTACCCTTGTCCTTCAATAGGCATAAGCCTATTGGTTTCAGACTTAGTTATACTAACTGCTTCAAAGGCCTTCCTTAGCATCTGCTTAGGGATTCTGTATGTTTTTCTCAGTTACTATTTTTGTTCCATTTAGCATGCTCATTTTTAACCTCTCACTGTTCATATGAATGCATCAGCTTCGTGGATCTGCTTTTTTTCTCCCCACTAGAACTCACACGACTTAGTACTTGTAAGTAATAAAACTTATCATGCTTTGCACCATGGTAAAATGTCCCATATTTTATTTCAGTAATAATCACAGCACTTTGCCCTACAAAGATTTGCTACTGGTCTGGATTCTCTGTTTTTGTATGTCTCTCACAGGGAGGACTGCTTTCAATACTAGTTGTCTCTAGCCACTCCCTTTAAATGATAATATTTTGTTTGCTTTGAAAGTACATATAAGTTCATGTAGAGGCACAGTATGAGTTTAAGAAGACTTACTCTATCCATAGTTAAATTCTGACATCAAATGTTGACATCCTCAGGTCCTGGTGACATAATTTGAAATTCTCTGTATGGTCAATAGGATCCTGTTTTCTTCCCAGCATTAATTGTTGTGGCAGGTTTTGGGAGAGTATTCAGAACTGTAGATTTGGGATACTTCTGTTTGGACACAGACATCATGAGCCCCATAATTGTGGAGTCATTTTCTTTTTAAACCATTTTAATTGAATTTCAGAATGTTACTCCTACTTTTCTAATAGAAAGGTAAAATAATTGCATAAAGATATGCATTCCAGTTATACCTCCTACTTGAAAAACTTCACTTTTAATTTTTTTTTTCACTGAAGCACCAAATAAGCAATGTTTTCCTCCCTTCCCAAAATCAGCAGTCATGTTTCTCCTATGTGCTTGCACTGATCTAATATTTAATGTTCCGTTTGTGAATGTGAGGCCTGATTTTGAAAAACTGAAAATTAAAATTAATTAAAGGAAAAAATACCATTGTTTAAATGGGAAAATTTGCTCACTGTCTTTTTGTTCTCCTTTCTTTGCGTTGTGGAGTAGGAGTATACCACACAAAATTTTAAAATTTGGCACCCTAATGTAGTTTTGTCTGATTTGATTGCAAACCACTTAGGGCAAGAATATTCTTTTCTGTGTGTTGAACATCGTAGGAGGAAAAAAAAAAGAAGAAACACAGTGAAAACCCTATTTGTGTGCTCTCTAATGTAGTAAAAGTAAAGAAATGGTAGTTATTTTATTGGGAAATAATCTTCTAACTATGGAGTTTAAAGAGTTTGACATTTTTTAGTATTTGAGAGGCAAAAAAAAATTCTTTAAAATAGCATAAGGTTACCCATCTCTTCATTTTGTTTTATTATATAGTGATCACTTTGTTCTTATGTTAAACATGGCAGTGATTACACGTTTGGTATTTGTGCCTTAGAACTAATGGAAAGTAAATTAATTACAATGGAAATATTCCATAAAAATTGCATATTAATACTGACTAAAGAAAATACAAACAAGAAAAAAATAAACTGTATAATATAACAAAATTTTTTAAAAAAGAAACTATTGAAGCAACATTTACAATATATTTAAAAATCATTATAATTTTAAAATAGCTAAAGATCAATTTCCATTAGGGTGAGAACAAAGTATTTGTAAATAATGACAAGAGTATGTTTAAGTGAAGCAATGTTTTACATATTGGGAATAGTCCTAATAAATAATAAAAAAATGTAAATTGGCAAATTACTAGAGTTATTAAATAAAAATTAAGTTGCTTTGCAGTAAGTGGAAATGATGTAATAGATACCAGTTATTAAACAAATATTGGTTAGCTCTTACTTATCAGGGACAGTTTCCTGCCTTTTATGTCACACTCTGTCTTTATTATATGCCTGGATCATATAACTGACTGATAAAAAACACTTTACTGTATTTCTCCACTACATTAACTCAATTACTGTTCTTGTTCTCACAGCACCTGTTTGTTAGAGATGAGCTCAAGCAGCTCAGCAGAAGTCAGGTTCCTTCGAACATCTGTGTGTTTGGAGGCACACGACTGGCTTGGTTTGGTACTCATGCCAAGACCAGACCCAAAGTCTGATCCAGCCAGGAGGTGCTGCTGTGGCAATTGGCCCAAAAAAGCTGGAGAAGCAGCTTAATCTTGCACAAGAGGGGGAAGCTGTGCTCTCTTTTTGAAGATTTAGCCAGTGGCTTGGGTTGGTTCCTTTTTCTGTTGGATATTTCATGGTTGCAACCTACTCCACACTGAGTGCCAGTTTCTGTGGAGTTTGCTTTCACATAATGAGCCCATGAAGGATAAAAACCAAATCAAAGTTTTATTTAGCACACTTGGTTTTGTCCCAACACACAACTGTAGAGGATTTTTCTTATCTAACTCAGTGATACTCAGACAGGAAGAGCTTTAAGGGGAAGATAGTAAGATGTGATTTCTGATTGTTCTCATATGATAAGAGGAAAAGGGCATAATTACATGAAATCAGTTGCTCCTCTTGCTTGCTCTAAAAACAGTTGATGGATGAGACATTTCCCTGGGACAGCCCTGAATGAGGAGAGGAAGGATTTTCATGCCAAAATGCTTGCAGCCTCTGGGTCTTAGAGAGGATAGACAGAACCCTTCTAGACCTCTTCATTCAGGGAGCCGAGCATCTTCTTTATGTTCTTGGGCACTTTCAACCCCCTCAAAACGCAATAAGTGGGTGTGGGTTTTACATTGCATGCCTTAGCCTTTGGACTGCCCAGAAACACTTAAGTGTAAAAAATTAAAATTTCTTATGTTTTACCTTTGACAGGGGACACGTTAGGTAGGAGGTGGGTTCAGATTGGCCTTAGCACTTTTTTGCACCTTGCATTAGCCATCAGAAGCTCCTGCAGGTGTAGAGCAGTTTGGGTTTGTGTAGATGCTCTACATAGGTGTATTCCCAGTATGGCAGACAGAATTAAATCGCTTGAGTAGTGGAAAAAGGATAATGTGCATGAGCAAAGGAAAGGTGGTTTGGATTGTGCTAAACAGAAGAAACCTAAGAAAGAGATGAATAGGAAGAAAAAACTTGGCAGGGCTGTGTCCATTGACTGAGAGTCAGTTACGATATGTATGACACACATCTTGCATATATTAGATGTATTATATGCATTTACAGTGTTACTGCATTTTCCCTTGGAAATGTGACTAGCCAATTTTAAACCATGCTTAGATGAACTGATGAAATACAGTAAAAATGGTGCTGTTTTAAATGAATTCAATTCACATTTTCTTCCTAAAAAAAGACTGCCTGTTGCCATTCTCTGAAGGCGCTTGTAGTGGGATGAGCAATATGAATAATTAAGGAAAATGGGTATGTGTGCTCCAAGAGGAGACAATTTTGGTATTGAACATCCTTTATTCTTACATTTCTAAGATGAACTAAAAGGACTTTTCATTTCTCTAGATTCCTCCAGATTTCCCATCCTTAACATTGTACAGCATGCCTTTTCTCCTGTCTTAATGACATCCCAAACTTTTGTTGAAAATAATTGATTGAATTTAAATTTCCTTAAAAGTTTAAGAGGTAATGTTACAGTATAAATTTCCTACCAAACACTAAGTAGGGAAATATCCATTAGTGAAATTAACTACAGTTTCTAGGTAGCTAACAATGTGCAGTATACAGTAGGGCATGGCTAATGAACACTGCAGTGGGTGATATTTCATTATACAAATTAATGCTCACATTTTAATGGGAAAGTCACATAATGAATCTCAGCTTCAGTGACAGCAATTAGAGACACAGATTGTCCCCTTCTGGACAAGGCACTGTTTAGCAATAAGCAGCTGTGTAAAAAGTCTTCAGGTTTACAACGTATATATATGCTTTGGGGGAATTGTGTACAGTTTATATTAATGTACTGAATCTTCCCTGCAAAGTAACAACCATATTTATCTCTCTGCATTTTAACTAAATAAAGACATGTAAAAAGACTAAATAAATATTGCAGATGAGATATAAATAAAGGAAAATATTCAATTATCAAAACTTTTTAAAAATAAAAATATTTTATAGTGATGGCAAGGGCACAATTGAAAAATCTTTAATAAAATGAGTCAAAAGCATAAAAATTCTGTCCTGTTACAGGGTAGGGGTAGTTTCATCTTATATAATAGAGAAAAATGACTAGTAAAGGAAAGTAGTAAAGAGAAGAAGTTAACTAGTATTTCTGACAAACAGATTAATTGTGTGGTGAAACATGTGCAGGATCCAAAAATAATCCTACAGAACCTTTGATATTCCATTTGGTTTAAAAAGTGTGAAGTGAATGATTAGAATGATAAAAGAAATTACCGTGTAAGAATAGGCATAATAATGAACTAATTAAACCATACAGCAATTCATTTCTAAAATATCTGCTGCACAATGGATAAAATAGGTTATCAATAACTGTTTCAATGGTAAAATAAAAAATGCTGGAAAATGTTTTCAATATTTTCATTAAGCAGTATTCTCTGGAATTATAAGATGTTTGATTTCATTTGCTTTGCATGAAAGCAAACTGTAGCTTGTTAAGAAACGTGTGAGGTCGAATTGCAACTCACATTGTCCCTGAGTGACTGTCACAGCCCCACTGCAAGTGGGGCTGCCAAGGGTTTGGGGTTGGGGCTCTTGCCCTGCTGTACAGCTGTCACTGCACTGAGGAGCAGCACCACGAGGAGCAGAAGGGCAAAATCCACAGACAACTCATGAAATCTTATTTAGAAGGCAAAGGGAAAAATTCAGTGGGGAAAGGGAGTGTGGGGTGCAGGACTGATTTTTAAGAAGCTGTATGTTAAGGATGAAAAATGAATGAAGAAGCTCACAGCACTAAATTTAAATAGATCTTTAAGAAGTACAGAAATTTGATAAGGGAAACTAAAAGCAATAGTAAAAATATGTATGTGGCTATGAGGGTTATGGAAAATGGGGTAAAATTCTGCAGATCTGGCAGGTCAAACAACTGGTATCTTGCTAACACTGGACAAGAATGGATAAGAAATTATCAATCATGGTATAGAACACTAAATACTCCTCTGCTCTGTTCTCAGAAAGAGGCATGATGGTTTTCATAAGCATTTTCCAACAACACAGTTATGCTCCCATTAAGTAATGAGGCTGTTATGCTGTAGCCCACTGCATTTTAATATTTTTTAGAATGAATGAGACTGGATAACTTATAGATAAAGTCTTAAAAAACCTGGCTGAAGAGCTCTTCAAATCATTAAAGTTCATTAAAATAAAAAAGCAAAAACCAAGTCTTGGAATACAGAGCAAGGTCCAGAGCACTCATAGTAGTAAAAAAGCTCTGGCTATTCTTGTATTTCCCAAAAGAAAGAATATTGAGACCTTGAAATTATAAATGGACTACCCTGACATAAGTTTGGGGTAAAATTACAGAATGAATTTGTTAACTAACTGAAAATCGGTAGCATAGTTAATTCAATTTTATTTTGTGAAAGGAAGTTTTATCAAGTTCCTTCTCATAAAAGTAGCTTGTGACAGTCCCCCCAACCAAAAAAAAAAACCAACCCAGCAACAACAACAACAACAAAACAACAACCAAAAAAGTCCCCCAAAAATCAGTACACAGAGACAAAATAGCACATAAACTGTCAGCTCCACAGCAGTGCTTTCAGCTCCATCTATTTGGTATTTCATCATTATTTGGAAGACTATATAAAAATCACTGTTGATAAAATTTACCAATGGCACAAAAATGGTAAGATGCTAAAAATCATGGGGAGGCACTGATTAGTCACTTAGTCAAGTGGGTACTTTTCAACAATATGAATTTTAAATCAGCAACACGTAAAGGAAAAAATACTAGAGGCGGTGATGAACTGGGCCTGGGACTGTGGTAGAGAAGCAACAGAATATGAGCTGTTAGTTGATTGTTAAATCTATGGATGTAAACACAGTCTTGGACTGTATAAAATTGCTATCAAGTTGAAATTTCATCAAAGCTGTAGTGGGTACCCATAATTTAAAAGGACACTGAAGAATTGGGAAGGATGTTCCACTCAAGGATGAGAGAAGGTGAAGAAGTGACTGTTTTTCTGTCTGCAAATACCTTCCTCAGGAAATAGACTTTTTAATTTAAAAAAATCTGTTCAATCCAACAGGGAAAAATGTAGCAATGTTCAGTAGTAGGAAGCAGACACTGGAAAAATTCAAGCTAGAAATAAGGCACACTTTTTGAGCGGTGAAGACACTTTATCAGTCAAACAGTTTACCTAGGGATGTGCTGGAGTCTTATTCACTGCTATTGTTGAAACATAATTTGTTTAAACTAAAACAACTGTAAGTTTTGTTTCAAAATGTAGTTACACTCTGATGCTGGAATTATCGTATGAGGATCTTTGGCTTGTGCTGTAGAACAGATAAGACTAGATGATCATAATTGTCCCTTCTGGCCTTAAAATCTGTAAATCTAGTTATAATCTGGCTGTGGTCTCCTTGCACAGCCTGTAGCAGATGGTTCCCCTGACCAGTAGGGTCAGACTGTGATCTGGGCAGGACTGGGGATCTCCTGCATAGGTTGTACAGCTGGGTTATTTATACAACCTGCTGTACAAATAGACCTGGTTCTACTGGGCAGCATGTCTGTTTCCAGTTATCTACCAAGCTTTTGTGCAGATTTTACAAGCAGTATTGAATTTTTATTGTTTTACTTTATCCTGATATAAAATAGTTCCTCTGAGATGTCTTGTGTCTTGTAAACCAGAGCAGTAGGTAGATCAGAACTGTGATTATGTTGCCCAGATAATGTACTCCCTATAAGGTTTTTTTTGTTAGTTGTACATACTGGAATACTCTCTCATCCTACTCCATTGTGAAAAAGTTTGCAGGGATCCAAACAGAGCAAGAGAATTAGCAAGATCAGGGTGGCCACTGCCTTTGTGAACAATGAAAAATTACTCTTGGATATGAAATGCAGAAAATTATTTTGAAAAAGTCATGTTCCCTCACTCCTACATGGCAACATTAATTTATGTGAACTGATATTAAGTGTTAAATAACTCATCCAGACACTGCTCTTGGCAATAATACCAGGGTAGTCATTACACTGGGATGAATTCTCTGAAACCTTTCCTCAAAGTATGAGACACAAACAGGTTGTCTTCTAACAAGAATCATAGCCTACCTCCCTTGTCCCCTGCAGTGTTCTTTGGACATATGCTACTGCATTTGCTGATAGAATCCTGAAAATTTGTGGTCCTTTGGGTTTTCCGTTGAAACTGGCTTGGTTTGAGGTTAGACTGGGATTTTTCCCTCAGCAGCTTGTAACTCTGTTTTGTCATTAGTACAGGGACATACACAGGGTGTAGCTGGTTATTAATTTGAATGGATGAAGTAGCATCTAAATAACTGCACAATTACTGAATTTAGGAAATACTGACAGACTAAATTAAAAAGATTCAAAGATGATTGACTCCATCCTACTCCCTTCTCCCAGTCCCTGCCCTCGAAATAGAAGCATTTAAGACTGCTTTGAAGTAAACTCACCACAGGCAATATTTGGATCTGGAAGAGAAGAGCGAGGTTTTGAATAGCTCCCTTTGAACAGCGTTATTTGGCCAGTCCTGTATTGCAAAGGTGGCACAGTGTGTTGCTACATGTTGAGTTCAATTTGAGACCTTCAGCTTTAGATCTCATTTCTAGCCATGCGAGGGGTGGGAGCACCACAGAGGCAGTGCACCAAGGCTGGGAGAGATTTGAACTTTTTATCACACTGTCTCAGTCAGTGTCTTCTTTCAGTCCAATGCTTATGGCATCGGTGGCGAGCTGTGTGCAGATCTACTCTGCTGAAAGGAAGCTCACTCAGTGGAGAGGCCTTAGAGCTGAAAATGGAATGACTTCTAGGCTTAACAATTCAGAATGAGTGTGTTGTACCCAGGGCTTTAGACTGAAGGTACTTCTAGAAGTACAACATAGAACTAGTATTTTCTCTAGTTAGCATTTTTTTAAACTTACTTGTACCCATTTTTGCAAATGCATACTGCTTTAAGCAGTTTCTGCATGTTTTTAGCATCATCAGTACAGCCTCTGGTGCAAACTTCTCCTCCTCCCTGCAATGGTTCTCCAGCAGCTGACGTAGTGCCTGCAGTGCTGGGACACACTTTTTAATGGTGCCACTTGATGTGCGATGCAAACACACACTGAACTATCATTAGAATAAAAGGAAGTGCTCAATATAATTGTGTTAAAGATTTCCGTAAAGGCATAGGGGATGCTGAGGAAGAGCTTTTCAATTAAGAGGAGTGAAAATTCAAAAGTGAGAACATTTAACCCTGTAAAGTCTGGCACTTTGTTTTTCAGCAGTCTCATTATGTCCTAGGCAACCCTTGAACTACTTAAGTCATGTGAGACGTCACTAGTGACTGCTGACAGTAACTGGTGGGACAAACATCAGAACAACTGAAATCAGCTCAAAAAATCCTGTAGTGTGTAGATGCTGCAAACCCAGCATTAATATCTATCCCCATTCTGACTGGCAGCACAGCTGTCAGAGTTTGCACATTCCCACACAGCCCTGCAGAAATGCAAACAAATATCAGCCTGTGTCTCCTGTCCCCTTGTCCCTGCTCCCAAAGGCCTGTGATGGGGTTCTGTGTGCTCGGGTGCCCACCTGGGACCAGGGAAGCCCAGAACCACTGTCTCTGGTTCGTGGTTCAGTAGGAACTGTTTGTTATTGCACAACTCCCACTAAACCCAGCCCCTACTCCTCATCGGTGAAGTGCCAGAGCTTAATTAGGTGATTGGGAAAGACTCAGAAGTTTCATTGAAATGTTTAAATCTGATTTCTTCTGTTAAGCTCTGTGGACTGAGGCCTAAAGCATGAACCGTGCTAATTACTACCTCTCCCTCTGCTGAGCACCTCTTGTTTGAGGCTCTGCACTTTTCTCCTCTAAAAAGGTCGATTGATGTGGTTTGATATACAGCCCTCATGTCGCACTGTTTAGCTTTAGGATTACATTATGGATTTAGAATTTCCACTCCTGTAAGGTGCTTCAGCCCTGGCTGGACTGCAGCACCTACCCAGCCCCTGCTCATGGTCACTGAGCTCTCGTGCAGTGCTCCATGGCCATGGGAGCGTTCCAGGCTCGCATCTCATTAGCAAATTCCTGCGATCACTGAGAGCAGCAGCTTCCCAACTATTTACCAGCCCTTCAATTGAGCCTGTAGCTTAAATAACAGAAGTTCGAAAGCCTTTCAGTTTTGTTTTTTAGCAGATTTTGGGGTTATTTGAAAAGGGATAATTTTCCAGCTGGTTCGGTGAACTACATAATATTATACAGCATTTTTACTGTGGAGGCTGTTTTCAAAACAAATATTTCCATTATACCATTTGGAGAGGCTTGCCTTTGTCTTTTGTATCACTTAGGAAAAAAAAAAGGAAAACTACCTAGAAAAAAGTTTCTTCTTAGGGAGCTCCCTCATAGAAACAATTGCCAGTATTGACAGCTTGCAGATCTTTCACATTCCTGTCCTTTTTAGTGGGGATTTCCATACTTCTTCCTTTAAAAGAAATTCTTCATTGCTAACAAGTGCTCTGCAAACATTTAGATGTACCTTTGCTTAGATGTACATTCTTTTTGGATATGTCTATATGACTATATGTGAATATTTATTACATGTGTAAAATCTTCTGCCTCTTTGAAAGTATAGGAAGAACAATAAAAGTTTAGTGTGGGCTTCAAATATTTATTTAATTCATGGAAATCATCTTATATGTTTTAAAACTCTATTCAAGCTAAACCTAGAATAGTGCTTATGATAGGTAAATTACACATTTTATTACTTGAGCATTAGAAATGTCATTAGTGCAAAATCAAAGGACTGCAAAAACCAGTAGATAATGCTAATTTCAAATACAGAAACTAAATATATTTTGTACTTTTTATAACTCGATTTCTTTTTTACTGACTACTTTTTATTTTAACTATATGTTCTTATATGCTGCAATCATAATGTAGTGTAATGATATTAATATTTTATAGAATCTGTATTTATAGTTCTTTATTTAGAAACAATGCAGTAGGTCTGCAGATCTTTGAATCCTTCTGGAATGGTGCCCTCCAAATAATGATAAATTACTTGTGCAGTATGCCATTTGCTAATTATATCCATGATTTACTGCAGAGCAAGACTTAAATCATTCATTTCAGTCTTGCGTAACAGTGCCATAAAATTTTTAGGTTTAAAAATGGTTTCCATGTGTATAATTTAAACAAATTTTAGAGCAATTGTATACACAAAATATTGCAACCATCCATTTGTTACATTCTTTGTCTCCCTTTTTTTTAAACTTGTACTTTTAATGATTACTGTGGTTGAAATTGTTATGCTTCATTTTCATAATCATAGCTTTTAATTCTACAACAGTTTTCTACATGTTAGATTAAGAAAAGGATGGCTAATTGTGTGTAGATACCATGTCATTCCTGAATAGCCCCACATTCTGGAAACCCATTTTAGAAATACTCAGTTTATGAATTAGTCTTCGATTAAAGGCGTTTCTTTTTTAAAAATGAATTATTAGCACCAAGATCTTCTCATTTTAAAGCAGCTAATGTTGATTTTTTAATTTCTTCCCTCATCCATAGACCAAAGTACAGTTAACTCTCTTTATATTCTCCTCTTTGTCCACACCCGTAGGTGAGAAGCCTTACAAGTGTCCACACTGCGACTATGCCGGTACTCAGTCTGCATCCCTCAAATACCACTTGGAGCGGCACCACCGCGAGCGACAGAACGGAGCAGGACCACTCTCTGGGCAGAGTGCAGGCCAAGAACACAAAGATGAGACATCGAGTAAAAGTTCTGTGTTTATTCGACCAGACATATTGAGAGGAGCCTTCAAGGGACTTCCTGGTATCGATTTCCGGAGCGGCATGGTCTCGCAGCAGTGGACGTCGGGAATGCTGTCTTCTGGAGATCAGCAAGGACAAGCAGCTGGCATGTCATCTGAAGGATCTTCAGAAAATATGAAGGGTTCAGACATATCTTCCAAAGGAACACACTTCTCTGAACTTGGCCGTGCTTACCAGAGCATGGTCGGGAACGGTGTGAACTTTCAAGGGTCTTTGCAAGCTTTCATGGACAGCTTTGTCCTAAGTTCTTTGAAGAAAGAAAAAGAAATGAAAGATAAAGCTCTCTCAGATCCGCTTTCAGCAAAAGCTCTGGGCTCTGATGGTGGTGAGGAGAAAATAAATAGCAAGTCCTCACAGCGGAAAACAGAAAAGTCGCAGTACGAACCTCTGGACTTGTCGGTAAGGCCTGATGCAGCCTCCCTGCCAGGTTCCTCTGTCACCGTACAAGACAACATTGCTTGGCATGGCTGCTTATTTTGTTCCTTTACAACTTCATCCATGGAACTAATGGCTCTGCACCTCCAGGCCAATCACCTGGGCAAGGCTAAGCGCAAAGACAACATCATAGGCAACAACAAAGAGCAGTCTAGAGAAGTTTCAGCCTCGGTGAACAAAGTGAGCTTGCTCCCCTCTTCTGTGCAGTCCAGCAAGGAGGCAGGAGTTTCAAACATGCTGAGCCAGCTGGACTCGGCTTCTGAGAAAATGACCCAAGGACAAAATAAAGAGACCCTGGGAGAGCAAAAGAGCACTGCCTGGCCCAGCCACATGGAATCCACATTTTGTAATTTTACAACAGACTTCTATAAGCAGTTTGGTGTTTATCCTGGTGTTATTGGCACGGGAACACAAAATTCTTGCACCAGTAATGAATCTGAAATAAAAACACAATCCGAAGATGACCCAAATATTCTGCTCTCTGACTCTGTAAATAAAAGTGCTACTGATGACCTTTCTGACATAGCTTCATCTGAGGATATGGAATCTTCCAAGGAAGAAAACATTGAAGATGAGGACATTGACACAGAACCAGATATTATGAATAAGCAGTTATCTGCCCTTAATAAAGAAAGCAGTGAAGGAGGCGACAATATACAAAGTGCAGTCACCTCACAACCCACACAAGGGCTCGTATCACCACTGCCACAAGCTTCAGAAAAGCAGTGGCACAGTCAGAATCTTCTCTCCTCACATGAAACTGCACAAGGAGTGATGAAACCCGAACAAGCTCAGGGCCCGCAGGTCCTGGAGAAGCAGATGAACATGTTGTCAGTCCTAAGAGCTTACAGCTCTGATGGCTTAGCAGCCTTTAATGGACTTGCAAGTAGCACAGCAACTAGTGGATGTATCAAGAGACCTGACTTGTGTGGTAAGTTTTAGACCTTCTTTTAGACCATTTCAGAAAACACTTGTGCAGAATCATGAAGCTGCTCTTTAAATATACTTAGTCATGTTTGTTAGTAATACATTTTTTTAAATGTTAAACCCATGATCTGGGCCAAATTCTAGTCCTATATGTGGTCTACTCCATTGAAATCAGCAGTGCTGCATGCATACTTAAACAGGATTTTAGAAAGAACCTGCTTTTTAAACTAGAGTAGCAGCAATATAGACTATCTGTGCTAGTGGCATCGGAAGGGGATACTTACGACTTTAGCATACTCAAAGGAGGAAAAAGTTTAAAAAAATTCACATGGTAACTTGCAAACTTTTCAGTATTTTGATATAAGAACCCAAGAAAAACACTGGATGCTTTGCCAAGCAAACCTTGCTTTCTCTTTTTTTTCCTTATTTTTCTCTGTTTCTTTCTTTGGTTTGGGGTGTGTTCAGTTACCACATTTATGAAATCAAAGGCCAAGTGCATGAAATGTGTCTACCTGTGTTGAATAGACTTTATTTTTTCTTTCTTTTATTTTCTTTCCCTCCTTTTTTTTTTTTTTTTTCTTTTTTTTTTTTTTTTAATTATAATTTTCTGGTTTGGTTCAACAGCACACATGCAGTACTTGCCCTTGACCATTTTCACTATTCTAACTAGCAGTTGTGTGAATTGTGATTTGCCTAATTAAGAATATGCCTCCAGGTAATTAAAATAACAACACACCAAACAAGCAAAACCAACCTTTTTAGTCTCTGATTTCCAAAACTGCAGTTTTATTTCCTCATATCACACACCTCATATTTACAAAAACTAAAATTAAATCTATTTGGAACAAATGAGATCAAGGAGGTTTGTTTTTTCATTTTAAATTTATTTATCTCCTATTTTGTCAGCATAGTGTTTATTTGAAAGAGATTTCAGAGTGTAAATCCTTTGAAAAACAGTATCACTTTAAAAAGCAGAGTCAGCAAAGGACACAAAAACTTCAGTAATGTTCATTTCACTTAACCTTCAAACTAATCAGAAAACTCATTGTCAGAGCTGAACATGCATAATAAAATGTATTCAAGTTTAAAAAAAAAAAAAAAAGAAAAAAAACCCGTTATCAACAGTTTTAAAGCCTGACAATTTCAAATGGAACCCTCATCCTGCAAGCACTTAAGAGTGGCTCCCCTGGTTAACTTAAGGTTAGTGGGATCTTTGTTTGACATTACTGGCAGAGTGTAGATGCTCAAAGCCGTAACCCCTTCTTCAGGCCCCTCTCTGCTTTTCCATGTGTATTAGTTGATCTGATAAAAAAAGTCCTTAGGGCATTGTGACTTCACAGTATTGTCATTATTTTAAACAGTATCTGCCCAAATATCCACGTGGCCTTATTTGTAAACTTCTGTGTCTCAGTGCACTAAGAACCAATTTAGGTAGCTGGAATGATTTCCAGATTTTTCAAAATCAGCAATTACAATATTGAAAAGAGTTAATAGTTGATTTAATTTGCAGCAGGTAAAATCCTACTTGGATTTTTTTCCATTTGTGAAATACAATCAATTAACAAAAAAGAAAAAAATGCAGCAGAGAAATTACTGTCTAAGCAAAGAAGTAAAAAAATTGGAAAACTAAGATTAGTTGCTTTGTGCAAACTATCTTTTTGCTTTTTCACAGGCATAAGATTTTTAAAACAACAACAGAAAAAACCCTCTAATATTATTATTGAAATGAGGTCATGTTACTTCCATTAGTTTTTTGTTTCATCTTCCAATCAATTCAACAGACATTTTATGATAGTTTGAGTTTTTATGATTTTAAAGACCATATCCCTTTCACAAGCTCTGCCCAGTGATAATGGATTTGACTTGAAGTATGAAGGAAAAAAAGAAACAACAGAAGCTTCTCTGTTCTACTTTTTAAGCCATTTTTTAATCGAAAATGCAGTGGGACTCCTTCTGTCTCCCCCCTCCAAAAATAGCTTTTTTAAGTCTTTTCTGACATTCTATTGGTGTTTGCAGAATATAAGTATCAAGGTTGGCTATTTAAATACATTATTTCATTTTTCTCAATATTTCATAGCAAAAGTGGATGAGTATGAGCAAGCCCCATGTCAGTAGCTCTTTTATTTGTTTGATTGCCTTGGACACCACCCACTTGAAAGTAGTGTTTTTGGGGGAGTTTTCATTTACTCAGTGACATTTTATACTGTGAAATCACACTCCATCTGTGCATGTTAGTGCAGGGAATCCCACCTGATGTTTCTTCAGTTGCAGAGTAGCAATCAGGAGCACCCTGTTCATTTATTAGCTCTCCTTCCTTCCCTCCTGCATGAAGCCCACGACCAAAGTCATGGTTCCCTTTGTCTCTCCTACTGCCTGGGAGATGAGAAAACTTGAGACACACCTCCAGCATCTGATTTCAGGGCATGATTCTCATGTTCCTTTTGTATTTGGGGAGACTCTGTGCATTTGCGTTTCTTTTTGCAGCCAGTGATGTGTGTGTTGTTGACACCTGAAGAGAAAACATTGATGGATTTGATAAAAGTCCTTGCACACTCAGAGGGCAAGGCATAGTGCTCTTTCTGTAGTCAGAATACAGAGGAAATAAAATTGAAATAAAATATTTCAGCTTCAGTAACCTGAGATTGCATCTTTGGCTGGCCACGCTAATTGAGTTGAATTTCTGTCTGCCTAAAAACAAGCTGGGTTATTCAGCGATCCATGTGGATCATTTTTAGATGGCAGATTTTACCCTAAGATAGTAGGTCAGTTTTTAGGCAAAAATCTTGGCACAAAAAAAGTTTAATTTCTAGAGGAAAATGCCACCAACTCACACTGTTGTTTTGGGAAGTCACTGTACATGTAGAAGCAGTCCTCAGTTTCCCCATAATGGAGAATGAGAGAGATTGATGATGTACACATAATTCATTTATGCTCCTATCATGCTTCAGGCTGTAGGGATGAAAGACACAATTAGGAAAGAACCATAATTACTGCATAATAAAGAAATTTTCATGTCAAAATGCTGCTGAGAAAAAAAATCACAACTTTTTGCAATATTTCTCCTTATATAGCAGAATGAACAGAAAGAAAAAAGAGCATTGATAATTTTAGAGTTACTCCTGAACTGTACTTGGTTTTTGAGTCTCAAGTGACTTTGCCTAGGAGTGGATCTTGTTAATCTTTGCTGGCACTCAGTTCCTTAGAAGATGACAGGCCTTTCCTTGCTGCTTGGCAGCCAGTAGCCCACCAGGGAGGGGAGACCCAAGGTGATGGCTCCATGGCTTGGTAGCTGTCTTGGGCATCTGTGTACTCTGCTTCCATAGCCCTTGCTGATTTGACAGGTTAAGCTTGGAGTTTCTGGATCTACTTTGTATTTAAGTTTTGAAAGATCTGTTTTCCTTTCCATTTATGCTCTTCTCTTTTTCTGCTTGTCTTCCCATATACACGTAATTGTATCACAATAATGTTCTACCTTCTGTTCCAATACATTAATTTACTTGTGATTTCTGCACAAGACCCTTTATGACAAGACCCTTTCCCTCCTCTCTCTCTCTCCTCCTCTTTAAATTTCTCTGCTTTGTGACCAAGATGGTGAAATTTCTGTACTTGCACTTTCTACTTGGAAGTACTTGGGCTTTCAAAGGAGAGCTGATGGGCTACAGAGCTATTGGCCAGAGAGTCCTGGGCTTTAGCTGGCTGCTTAATGGGTTAGTGCTATTGAATCCACACTTAATGATGTCCAAAAGTATTAGTTCCATGTTGTCTCTAAATCTAATTTGCTTTCATTCATGCTTGCTTTCCTCTGCAATTAGTGCTGTTTTCTCCTGCACAGGCTCCACCCCATTATCACTTCTTTCACTGTATGAAAACAGGGCAGGGCCCCTCTGATGCATGGGAGCAGCTTTGGAGTTCTGATCCTGCAAAGGACTGAACACTTTCAGTTTCCTTTGCAGCAGAAAGCTTTCAGCATTGCACAGAATTATTAAAATGTTCAGCACTGTAACCTTCTGAAATACCTTCCAAATGTGGAACTGCAGCGCAGACAAGAGGGCTGGGCAAGGGGAAGATCAATTGTGGCAGATTATTACAGCTTTATTGTCACATAATTATAGTGCTCTACCCCAATGTTTAAATAGTGAATTTAGTTATTGTAAATTGCTTATTGCCACAGGTGTCAAAACCAAAAAGATCATAATGCTAACCCCGTCAGAACTACCACCAACACGTGAAACACGGAAAAAGATTTTTAATTATTTGTGATGGCTTCACCTGAATCCTTATTGCAGATCTTTTAAATTACAAAATCCATACTGAGAAGCGAAAGGCCTGATATATCCAAGCTCTAGGACAGCTCCGAGGCAATGGAAGGTCATCCTACTGCAGCAAATTGTAGTACTGCCCATTTAAAGTATCATGTAACGCACTTAAGGAACGCTTTGTCCTGATCTGCAGTTGGAGGAGTAACCAGAATATTCTTTTCCTTCAAGGCAGAATGAAATGATATGGAAGTTTTGCAGCAGACTTTTCTTTACCCCATTATCGTGCTTTTGAAGAGGTTTCTTAGTTTCAGTTAGGAGGTCCAAGGCCATCTTTTAGAGTACGAACTGTTCTGCTGAACGGGAGATCAGCACCTCGGCTCCCACCCGGGTTTCAGACACACTTCTGGATGTCACAGTGCCATTTGCATGGCAATATCAAACCAAACTCATATGGCCTGCTTCCTTTTTTAATTAACTGGGAATGCCAGTGATCCAGTGAAGTTTGTGCTGCTGGATAAAAGGGCCGGTCTGTGAATAGCGTTGTATTTGCCAAATGGTTCGCTAGTCATTTCAGTACAAACAAATGGATGGTGTCTGTAAGTCTGCAAACACTGTTGACATTTAGCCTTGTTTATGTTACTTTCCTTTTGCTGCATATTTTTGGCTAGAAGAGATACTGTCTGAATCAACATTGACTTCCTAAGCAGAAGCTAAGGGCCCAGTCTTGCATCCCCCATTCTCAACGAGTAGCACTACTTACATGACTAAGGATTGCAGAATCAGGTCCTATGTTTATTTGACTTTAAACTTCATTGCTATGTTCATGTAATTTAATTTGATTGTATTTTGTTGTATCAGAAATCGGTCAGGTGATAAGTTTGGTATCACCATTTTGTTTACTGTAGAAAACTTTTAGTTCTTACCATTTTTCATACTGTGGTGTGACATTCCCATTCCATTTATGTTTCTGGAAATTAACCCCTAAAATATCTGATACAGCTAAGTGTTGAGTACCTCCTATTCCCAGAGAGACTGGAGGCATTCAGTCCCTCCTAGCACCACATCTGAAAGGGGGATTGTGTTTGCAAAAGGAGGTCTTGGTATGTGCCTTGATTTCAGACATCAGTGGCCAGCCGCACCAAGGCAAATCCCTAGCACAGAAAGGCTTTTCTTTTCTTTGCAGAGACAAAATAATGTTGTAAGCTTAGAGCTGTATGATTTTTGCTCTAAGTTTCATCTCCCAAACAATATATTCTTATTGTTTTTGTCATATCCAGGTCAAATTTAAATTATAATTTAGGATTAGGCAGAGGCATAGAGATGTTTCCAGGTCTTTCCAAAGTGAGACAATGCTCTGGTTTGTGTTTTGGTTCAGGAATATACATTCTTGTGTCTGAGGTATAGTATTTCCTATAACTACTCATAAACATGAGCAATTTAGACATTCTTGTAAGTCAAAACTAAGTGTACAATTAATACCTATTATGAGGCCAATTTTAAACAATTAATTTGACAGCAATTATAATTTTATGTTACAGGCTTTCAGGAATAAATAACCAAATTCATCTTTGTAATCTAAGGAACTTAGGATATCTTTATGCAGAGATGATCTTGTTGTGCACAGTATTGCATATCTGGAATTTCTGAGGTTTGCTCCCACCTATCTAGATGCCTGTAGTGCCAGGGATAAATAATTACCTGAGGCTTATTAATTGTTTCAGCAAAGAAAAAAATATATACCTTAAGTGTAAGCATTAATATATGTATACACAATACATCCACAATATATAACAAACCATCATAATAGTACAAAAATAGAGGTCCTGAATATGTTCTGTTATTTATGTGTTTGGCAAGCTTAGGGAATGGACTTTAGTATGAGTGAAAATTCTCTTAACATTTTTAAGGTTATTTATTGTCATTTCTATTTGAGTTTTTAATGGTCCTGTATTTTGTAATGCTTTAGCAGGAAAAAATACTGTAGTTATCTTTTTTCATATTCTTTAAGCAATATTTCTAGCTTAATATATTGTGCCAGGTTTTCCAATATTAACCAAGAAAGACAGTAAAATTCAATGAACAGCACTCTGACATCCACAATTTAAAACCTGTGATTGAAGTGAAATGTGTAAACTTCTAGTGGGTTATCATGTGCTTTGGAATAGAGTATTGTTGGAAGTAATTAGAAAATATATTAAGGTTTCCTGGTAATGAAGGTATGTAAGTTTTAATAATTGTTGCTTTCTGAATAAGTGTCAAACTATATCTTTAAATGTATATGGAGTTACAAGTTAGGTCACTTCTGAATGGAATGTAAAACAATACTAAAATGCTTCAATAACTTATCTCAGTGTTGCTAATAAAAAAAAAGCTGTTAACCATTAGTGCAGTTTTGAGTCATTTTGTTAATTAATTCAAGAAAACACTCTGAGAAACTGTTGTACCTTTTGGTAGACCAAAGACTGCTCATGCAATCCAGAGTTATTTGATGCTTTGAGAGGCAAACTCTGCCAAGCTTCTTGTTGGCCTTGTAAATGATATTTATGAAAAATCCCATCTTTTAAGGCATTAGAACGGTGTTGTGTATGGTTAGGCAGGTATATGGGGGGGCATAAGACTTGTTTCCTCTGTCACAGAAAATACCTTGGGAATGTGGGACCTGTTTCTCCTCTATCACTACTAAAATCCAGTAGAAATTTTTGTGGATGCCACTGGGTTGAAAACGAGCAGTGTGGGTGGGTGAAGTGTGTAAATATTAGTGCCTGGGTGCTTGGCCAGGGTGAGTTAATATGGGGGTCTTGTGCTGCAGCTGGAAACGCAGCCTTAGTGACTAATGGGTGTGCAAGGCCTGTCCCAGGGGAGAAATACCAGAAGCATCCAGCCGGGGTGGGATCTTCCTTGGGTAACCCTGCCCAGCCTTACTGCAGTCACAGCTCCAGCCCTGCAGATAGCCCCGAGCGCTCGTTCTGCTTTCCCGTGGGAAGAACGTGCGATGAGCATCCCGGGAATAGCCTCCCTCCCCAGCCCACGTAGCATTCTCCTGCGGTAAAGCAAGCGTAGGAGAAGGAGCAGCCAGCCTTGCCAGCCCCAGTAGCACCACCAGGTCCATGGTAAGTGTTTCCAGGATGGGGTCCATGGCAGGTGGCCCGTTGTCCGGAGCACCGCTGAGCGGGCGGTGGGAACTGAAGGAAAACATGACTGGGGCTCCCCGTGTCACGTCTTCATTAATGCTCTCCCTTCTGAATAGCATATTGGTACTTTTTATTTATTCCACCAAAACACCATGAGTCAGGACCTGACATTTTAGTGTTCTGTGTCATACTGAGAAAAATCTGTGGTTCAGCAGTAGGACAATTATATTATTTTGGAAGGGCTAGAAATAATACAGCATTTGTGAGACAACTGTAACATTTATCCAGACTCAGTGTGAGATTGTTCTTCCTTTTATTTGGAGAGCACTTCCAAAAAAGTATCAACTAGGAGCACAGAAAAAAAAAAAAAGACAAGAAAAAGTGGCAATTATGAATCCATTTAACCCCCATCGGGTATAATCTCATTTTGTGTAGTACCGCTGGCTGTTCCATGCCTAAACTTCTATGCAGTGAGCTGTGAATATAGTCCTTATTGTCCTGTGGGCAATATGACTAAGGAAAAAATATCTCTGTAATACAATGGAGCATTTGTCTGAGTGGCATAACCTAAGGTCCATAACATCAAATCTAAAGTTGTAATTATACAGCTGCAGTCACACCACTCAAGTGAAGGCTGTGTCAGCACTTGTATTATATAAGAAATCCTGTTTTCAAGGGTTGATGAGTCATATGCAAAAAACATTTATCACCAAACAATTGTTCTGATTGTTCTGAAGCAACATCTAGGTACGGGCTTTTCCCCAGTAGGACATGGTAATGTCTTCTGCAATGTGCCATGGTGTACTTTGCTAATGACGATATCTTTTTTGAACTCAGAAATTACCTAGAAAGTTTAGGGCTCTTTGCAGATTTATTACTGTCAAAACATAAAGTGGGGAAAAAACTAGGGTGGCCAAGGTCTTTACTAACAGGAAACAGGTGAAACTCGTCTTTCTCAGAAATTATAAAATTAGGGGTTCTTTTCCCCCCAGTTTGTCATCCCTGATTTTGCTTTAAGTTCTTGGATCTGAACACTTCCTTAGAAGACCCAGTGACAATTTTGGTTTTTGAGCTGCCTTGAAATCGAGCCTCTCAAGCTCACAGTAACTGTTATTGCCATTTGAAGCAGCCGCACATTTGCTGGTGAGGAGCAGACAGGAAAGAGGTTTATTTACAGCAGCACCACAGAGGTGAACCAGGAGCACTCTGCATCCCTCCCACGCGAACATAAAAGGATTACACTTAGGACTGAGACCAAATGCTGGAAACCACAACAATTTTCCTACTACATGAAATTTCTAGATGGGTACGCTGGCTGTGAGCGACTTCAGCTAGGAGAGGCTCCTGCCAGGAGCAGTGCCGTTTACAAACAGGTGTCCCTGGAGCCACCCCCACGTCAGGCATTTGCACCCAAGCTGCCTTGCCTGCCCCATTGTCCGCAGAGCGAGACCAAGGCCAGCCAGTTCCTTTAAGCCGATCTCCTCTGATCCGGGGCGTCTGTAGCGCCGTTCCCTGCATAGAACAGCCATTGTTCAGCTGCAGAGCAACAGTGGGGTAGAAAATAGCATGCCATGCTGGGGATCAGAGAGGGAATTGTTCCTTAATTATCTCTTACTGAAGGAAAAACCCAAGGCATATCCCGATATGTGGCATGACTCTGTCAGAACACGAGTCTTTTAAAAAAGAAAAAAGATTTGGGGGGGGGATCCAATTCAGAAGCTGGCAATCTTCACTTCTCCTGCAGGTCTACCTGTGATTCACTCACTGACCATGGAAAGAAATAAGTTTTCTGCTTTGGATTTCACATTATGAAATGGAAAATAATAGTACTTATCTCCCTGGTAGGAGTGCTGTGAGGATAAATGAATTAATTAATGTTTGTAAAGCACTTTGAAGATGAAGAACATTATATAAGTCCTCAGCGTACAAATGCTTCCTTCTCTGACATAACTACACTAAACTATAAAAATTTATTGATGAAAATAAACACACATTGCAAATCTGGGTTGGGTGTGTACCTGGCTGAGGTGCCCCAGCAGCGTGGGTGAGCCTGACTTCCCGAGCAGCCGGCAAACCCAGTGCCAAAACCTCTCTTAGCCCCTGCCTGCACCCGGCGATGGTGCTCAGGGCTCTCTGCAGCAGCTTTGGCATGCTTTGACCAGAATGTTTTTTCACCAAACCCAGGAATTTTTACCTCAGGGCACCTTGGGGTGCCAGCTGGGCTGAGCTGATGGGCTTTGGCCATTTCTGCATCACGCCAGCCCCAGCCCAGGGGTGTGCCAGCAGCCCAGGCAGGCGATGGCTCAGCAGTGTCTGGTGGGCTGCTCCCTCCCCAGCCCACTGCTGTGCCCGTGTGAGCAGCACCTCGTCAGCATGAGGTCCTGCCACACTGTCTGCCACAGTTTGTCCCTCCTGTCCAGGGCCAGCGTGGTGCCCAGTGAGTGCTCCCCATGGAGCTCAGCACATCCCGGGCTGGTGGGTGGCTGAGTTCGCTCTTACGTGGTTTTTTTATTGAATGTCAGTGACTTCAGTACACGACTTGGAAGTTAAATTTTTTATTGCCTGGTATTCAACATCCCCATCCTAGATTAGTCCTTGCTAGTTTAGTTTCTTTTTAATTTTTTTTATTTTTAAATTCAAGCCAGGAAGTGCATTTGACTCCAAACTGCTCACATGAATAACAAGGCAAATTAGGAGGATGCAGGGAAGGAAAACCAACATTTCAGCTGTATAGAAATGGGACATTTTTCAAGAGAGACATATAAGTAAAGGTTTGTGCATTGAGATGAACAGGTTAAAGATGACATTCAGGATATCTTTGGGCCTCTCCTCAGTTCACAGCTGCCACATAGATCAATTTGAGGACCTTAGGGGAAAGGCCACCTTAGCCCCAGTTGTGTCTTGTTTCACTTTTCCCTTTGCACACCTAACCCTGTTCCAGTCTGTGTGGCTGGTTTTCTTTTAAATCCTTTCGAACGATGCTGCTAAACCTGTTGCTGGCTCAGCCTGCTGGCTGGAGTGTAGAGGAGAGCAGTGTGCTCTCCTGGGGCTGGAGAGCCCCGGCCCCACTCCCTGTGCTGACAGCCCAGGGCTTGGCTCTCCCTGCTGCCAGTCTGAAGGGGGTGACAGCTTTTGCCCAGCAAAGTTTGCTGCCATGCCACGTTCACCCAGATGCCAAATGCACCCAGACACATCACCGGCACAACCAGGCCTCCCCAAACTCTGCTCAGCACTGACGTGCACCCAGCGGTGCGGCTGAGTTGTCCATCCCCTGACATGAGAACCAGTTAATAACGGGAGGGCTTGTGGGTGTATTCACTGATGGTTATATAACTGTACATTGGGGTGAAAAAGAAAACAAACCAGAAAAGCTTTCCCAAAGGATAGAGGTGGGAATCCCATTAACATGACGGCTCCCTCTTTAGTTGCCAAAATGATTGACAGCAGGATAAGGTCAGAAGATGAAAACCAAGCCATGGGGGACAGAACGGGGAGGGGAGGGGGCCAATCAGTTGAATAAAAAACTGAGTGTCAGTGCTGGGGAAGGAGAAAACCGGCACTCCCACTAGAAAAATCCTCACCCTCTGCTCCCCTACTGTTTGTTTGGGGAAAATGCTGCAGCTTAATCAGAATTATTTACAAGATAATGGTCCATTGTTTGTAGTAAGACAGATGCTGTCTGTGGGAATTTGGTGGTTTATGCTCTATGCATTACAGTGCCATTGCTGTGTGCAGATGGGATCACAGTGGTATTGTTGTTATCCACTTTTTGGAAATTTGGAGGATCCTTACTGTGAAAGGAGGATCCTTAAAGAGAAAAAAGGAAGAGTTTTCTCAGGCCCAGAGCTGGGATTTCTCTTAAGGTAGAACTGTGTTTGTGCATGTGTGGGAGAAGAGGACAAGGTGGAAGCATTCTGCTTGAGACTTAGAGCACGAGGGGTCCCTGGGCTGACTATACTTGGTGGTGGCAGACTTCAATTCAACAGATGGATGGAGGGAAGGATGGATGCTCTGGGTCATTCTAAAGGCCAGGAAACACATCCTGCCAGGATATGGCCGTGCTCCCTCCTCTACTGGGGGCTGACAGATTCGCTTGCTTAGGAGGTGGTGTGGGAGGTACACAAACCTGTCTGTGTGGCAGTCAGGCTGTCCTGCTCAGTGATCATCCTCTGCTTGTGGGACTGCAGCCGAGGTGTTCCCTGCCACCCTCCCCATGCTGCAAGCTAAACACGGAGCACTTCTGTTCCACCAGAAAACTTCATCCTGATGATCTGTGGGTGAGCCTGTGCGAAAGGAAAGCTAAATTTCCACTGGATTCATACGGGAAACAAAAGCCCCAAACTCCTAAAGAGAAAAGTCATTATTTATTTAGAAGACCAAATGCAATATTTTATTTTTTTTACATTTTCCAGCAGAAAATCTATTTCTATAAGCATCCCCTTCTGTCCCAAGTAGAAAGTTCAGTGTGGAGGCTTAGAGCCTGGCAAAGAGAACAGGCCTGCAGTGCACAGGTGGGTGACCCTCTGCCACGGATACAAGAGGAATAGGGAGTTCAGGTGGGGCCCACGGAGATGGCTGCTCTGTTCCATGTCCGTCTCCCCAGCTGTCTGGGTCTGTCCCTGTGAAGTGAGGGGGACACAGCACCCACAGCCCTTTCCTGTGCCCCTGGGATGAGGGAGAAGGACCACGCCATGCAGAGCTCTGCTCTCTCAGAGCAAATCCTGCCGTGCCTTTGCTGCCTGGCCCATGGAAGCCTGGGAGATGAAAAGATCCTCCTCAGGTCCCTGCGTGCTGGGGCCAGGGGCAGGATGAGGGGTGGAGGGTGCCTGGGTGGGGCTGGGTGTGTGTGTGTGTGCCTGAGCTTCCTCTCTCAAAAATCTGCTTTTAGTGTGCAATAGCTCACATATTACCTCGGCAGAGATCCGTGTGCACCAAAGGCAACCAAGAGACGGCAAATCACCAGAAGGGCTCCAGAGGGGATTTTGAGCATCCACGTCTGGTATCCCAAGATCCATTAGCTTGCAGGTAAAATGGAAAACTATGACCATCTCTTTTGTATGCAAGATAATTAAGCTGTCTTTCTATCACTGCAAAATACCTGAGTTTCCCTGGAGAAAGCAGAGGGCCTGGGAATGGGAAACGAGACAGGGAAGGGCAAAGAATGGCTGATTCACAGTTTTTGGGGCCTGTGCAGCTGGAAATGGGCTCCCAACATCAGCATGTTCTCCTTTGGAAGGGCTTTCCCTCAAATGGGTGATGGGAAGTGGCAGCTCCTGAGTCCTCCCTCCCCTCTGGGCTCCCTGGGCAGCCAGGGATGGAGCTGATAGCATCAGACCATGAGTGGAAACCGCTTTGCCCAAGAAAAGGGATCTCCTCTGACTTTTGTGAAATGGAGTTTTCCAAGAATACCCTTGAAGGGCTAGATTGGCACGGGAGATTGCAATTCCTGTGTGACTGCATTTTTCCTAAGTATCTCCAGTGGGATCTGTACAGGGAGCTCTTAAGTTTTTTTTCTCCAAGTCAGCATTTATTTGCAGAATCCTAATTTTGTATTTCCTGACATTTAAACTTTTCAGCCTAATGTTCTAATAAGGATTCTGTCTGTCCGTCTAAATAAAGCTTCGTCCTAATGAGGACACCATCCATCTCCTGAGATGGAGCCGTAACGACTTCCAGCCTCAGTGTAATTTTAGCTAGGCTCCCTTCCCCACCCTCTTCTCCCCACAGACCTTTGTTTGGGGTGGAAATTATCTGTTTTGGGATGAAGCTGTGCAGAATTTCATTTTGGGTCAAGTGACTGAGCTATTGTGTGAGCCTCTGCTTTCTCTCTGAAAAGGGGGATTTTGCTCACTCCCCGTTGTATGTTCAGTGCCTGCTTATTTGCAATTTCTGTTCATAAGACTGTGGGTTTTCATGCCAACGATTTTCTGTTTGAGTTGTTGGAATAGGGAGGTTGTGGGAGCATGCCAGTGTCAAAGGTTGTCACTTGAATGATAATTAATAACATTATCAGACTGATTATGTGTTTAGATGTCCAGAATCAGGAGTGAATTGAACTTGTTAAATTTAATTCCTACCTCCGAATGACTGGGATATTGGCGTGCTCACCAGTCTTGCGTTTGCATAAAGGACAAAACTGGGAATTTGAGAGGGTAATGACTAATGAGAATTGCTGAAATTTTGGGCTTCTGGTGCTTGCAGGGCTTCTCCCGCAGCACCATGGCTGTGTGAGCATTCGCCAGGCAGGAGAGGGCTCGGATTGGGTGCACGGCGGTGTTTATAGACCCTGGCTTCACTGTGTCAGCCCTTGGCTGAAACATCAAGCCATTTGAGATTGGAGATTATGTCTTTTAAGGTCCAGAAGAGCCGTTTCACATGCGACTGATTACCTCTGGCAGAGGCAGGAGAGCCAGGTCCCACCTCGGTGGGTGGGATCTGAACTCACGCTTTCAGGGGTCAATAACAGGGGTTTTAGACCTTTGTGCTTCTCAGTCCCTTACAGCCAGACCTTTTCTGTTAAAACTGTTTAAATTGCAAACCACTAATAAAAGGATCATATGTGTTTCCCACTGAACAGGTTCTTTAAGGCTATTATGATAATTAAAAACATATGGTGCCCATGCAAGTCAGAGGGAAACCACAGATGTACAAATTAGGTATTATATAAGGTTTTTCTTTTTTGCCCTTTCAAAAATAACAAGTCAAAGAAGTACAAAGAGATAAAGATGATAATTTTTCTGGAGATGGTAGGTAGCATTTTGGATTTTTAATCATGAAATATGCAAACCACCTTTCTTATACATAATCAGAGCAAACTCTTTCTAATAAACAGAAAGAACAAAACATAGTAGCATATGACTGCAGTATTTATGGAAGGAATAAGGAAACACTTTGTTTCCTACAAGTTATTGGAGACCAAGAAACCTTTTGCATTTTTTATGATGTTTCTCTGCACAGACATGGAGGATTATATTTATTAAATATTGAATTATATTGAAATTGGATTGATGCAGCCAAAGGAGGACATTTCTTTGTATTCCATTTTTTCTCCTTTTAAAAAAGGGAAATGTACTCATATTGATTGCAGTACAAGTAGTCATTTGTTTTAATTTAAAAATATAGGATTGATTTTGAGAAGGTGATAAATACTGCTAATAAAAAAATTCAAAATGGGGATTTATAATGATTCTCTGTTAAGTCAATGGTTTAGAGAGGCTAACTTATAATAAAAGTAGAGACGTGCTGAAATATCCATAGCTAATGGATTATTTGCCATTTGCTAGTGCTGCAAACTTTCCTTGGTTTGCTGGCTGAGCCTTTGGAGACACTTTGCTCTGTTCATTGATGTTTTGTTCTGTCCCTTAGCAAAAAGTAGGTAATTTTTTTTCCCTTTTTTTCTTCCTTTTTTTTTCCCCTCCCAAATAAACTTTTAGAAGAGCAGAAAAGCAAATCTGGGGAAACAAGGGCAGGAGAAGCGTGATGCTAACACTTCAGGTTTGCAGGAGTGGTGGCTGAGCAGGCACTTCTGAACAGAGTCTTTTCTTTTCTTGAGTGAGTGATAGCAAACTCAGTGTTATTTCACATGTAGGTATTACCATTTTAACTTTTACTGAGGTAAAATAACACCTTGTCACTCAGTGCAAATACCAATCACAAAATGAATTAATTGTAATAACTGTTGTCAACAGAACAAAAGACTTGTTGCTTTCCTAAGCAGATTTCAGTGCCACTGATAACTATATACAGAGGTTCCCTTTGGGCTTATTCAGTGGATGTAGTCAGAACATAATTTCATCTGTCTTTCTCTGTACTTTGTTGTAAAAGTCTAAGAAATTGAGTTAAAAACCTGTATTTTTTTACATATCGCTAAGTACACACTTTTCCAATCCTAATGATTTTTTCTCACGTAACCCCTAAACATTTTTACTAGTTAATTAACACTTCTTGTGTGGCTAATTTATGAAAGAATTAACGAGTTTATAGCAGTCTGCCGAATCTGTTGGTTCACCTTATGCTGTGATGGACAGTTACTTTCAGAGAAAATATGGGCAGCTGTTTTGCTACACAAAATAAATTTTTGCTAATGTTACATTTCAGTCAGACATCTTTATCCAAGATGAACTTTGCTATCCCAATAGATGGGGGAGTTTCCTTTGAAAAGGGGGGAAGACAGAAAAAATTAGCCAAGAAAAGCAGAATTCCTCATACTTGTGCTAACCACAAATTTATTCAAGCAAAGTTTTGGATGGGGGGGGGGGAAACTAATTAACTAATTTTGCAAAAGAGCCTCAGTACAGCAGGAATCAGTGCCAATATGCTATACTCATTTTACATGGCTATTTAGCTTAATAATCAAAAACATTATGGCATATCCTCTATATTTTACTGCAAATGCTACATATTTTCTTAAAGAAACATATGTTAATATTGCAGCTTGGGATGGCCAGACATCACTGCCAGTGGAACAGAACTCAGCGGGAACTGACCCATACAGCAATTAGAGATCCATTTTGCATCCTTGTTTAACAGAATGTGTATTTTAGATTGCTTGCCCCCTCTTCCCTTTCAACGCACGCCAACAGGCTTCAGTGCTCCCTTCTCTCCTTGGGAGCAGCATCACAAACTAATATAAAATACATGGAAAAGTAATTATCCCTGTATCCTCCCCCAGAAATAAGCTGGAAATCAGGACAATGCCCCCCGTAAAAGTCAGTTTGGGTGGTGGCTGGAGTAAAGGGTGGGAGGCTAAGGGCAGCATGTTGGCCAGGCGCTGGGTCCAGCTGCTCTCACCTCTCCCTTGGTTAAACAGGGTGCAGCTCTCTGCTGCAGCACCCTCGTGCAGGAGAGCAAGAAGCACTCTGCAACCACAGTAAGACCTTGCTGAAATCTTTTCCTTTCCAAACATGGTTGGGGTGGAGGGCAGGAGCCTCGTGCAGCCCCTCTCTGGCCTTTGCAGTGGCTAATGTTAGTGCTGTGCAGCCCTGATGTGGCACATGTCAGAGGTTTCCCCTCCAGTCCTCTGCTGTCAATAACATTTTGTTTATCCTCCTTGTTGGCAAATGCTGTGTCTTCAGCCACCAGTCGGTCAAATGCTCCTGCTTCTACAGGGAACTCGCTTTTCGCGTGGGCAGCTTGGCTCTGCAGCTGCAGTAGAGCCTCTGCCTGCATCACTCGGGCCTGTGCAGGGCAGGAGCTGCTTGCTCACCGCTCTGCAGGGCTGACACATGGCTCAGTGTAAGCCACAGCACGTTTGTTCTCTCACTCTTCTTTTCATTGTTGAACGTAAACAGTTCTCAATGTGACTGAGTGATTTTTCTCTCATGTACTTCCCACGGCAGATGGGACTGGAATATCCGTGATGGTTGTGCTGGAGCGTGAGTGGTTTTGTTTCTTTCAGCAGCCTTGGGCCGAGGCTGTGGATGACCTTGTGTGGATGCACAGGGATGTGGGAAGGCTGTGCAAGAAACTCTTCCTGCAGTTCAGGTGCTCATCAGAGAGAAGAGGCTGTGGGAGGCAGCTGCTGTGGCTCTGGTCCTTGGGCCCGTGTCTGCTGCACTGCAGTGGTTTTTGGGGCACCCTGGTTTTGTGCTCAGAAGGGCTTGCAGCCAGCGCAAGGGTTCTGCTGCAGCTCTGCCATTGCTCCTCCACTTGGGCTTGCAACTGCAGATTTAAGGTTTTGAGCAGTATGAAAAGGTTGAGCAGCATCTTCTGTGTGCTCTAATGCTGTGTGGGTGAGGATATCAGCTCTGCTCGGGATGCAGCAGCCGTCCTTGTACAGACTCATGGGCTGTTTTCAGAAAAGCCCAGGTCAGGCTGGGCATGGGGGCACATATGGGACAGAAAGACACGTCCATTCCCCCTGTGCCAGGCCTGGGAGGGTGTGCTGTGTGGGAGAGCAGGGAGGGAGCACGCAGTACTCCTTACCCCACTGCCTGCTGCCCCACCTCCCCTCTCCTGTTTATATCCCACTAAATCTGTTTGAAAGATAGAAAATACTCCCAGCCTCTCATATCACAGCCTCTCTTGTGCTAACTGGTGCTTTTTGCTGTTGTAACTTGGCTGTCACATTGTTTGCCCACCGCTCTTTGAGGCACGTCGGTGACGGCGTTCCTCCAGAGCTGGAAATTAGGGTGCTCTGGGTCAGGTGGCTCCAGCCCTGGCCAGGAGCTTTCTACAGCAGAGCCCCACAGCCCCAGTGACTGGCAGGACAGGACCTGTGCTGTTTTGCTGTCACTGGGGCTGATTTTGGGTTTGCTTCTCAGCCATCGCTGTTCTGTGTTTTTTTCTGCTCCTCTTTGGGTGATTAACTGCGAAAAGAAGCGTTTCTCGTTTCTGCGAGCCACTCCTCTCCCTGCTTCTTGGCACTAGTTGCTAATCAAAACAGGTCTTTGATAGCCAAATGGCATTTGGCTGAGCCAAACACAGAGCTAGACACACAGGCTTCTTGTGATTAAGGGCTTTATTAATGTGAGGTTTAATGCAAGTTCACTCGCAGTGTGTGGACCCAATGCTAAATGTTCAACAATCTAATTCTGTAGCACTGTGTTTTATTTAGCATGAAAATATTCCAGGGTACGAAAAAACAGTGCTCTGCTTAGGAGTAATGCTTCAGAGGATTTTAAAATATTAATTTTTTGCTCTTTCCAGAGCAAAGGAGTGTTAGCCTGTCATTTTATAAAGGGAGAATCTGCTTTTTTTAAAGAAAATCAAACCTGTTTCTATAGTTAAACAAGTCCAGAGTTCTAAACTAGTAAACTTTTACTTTATTTGTATAATTCATGTTCATATGATAGCAGAATATTCCAAGAGACATTTTGGGGAAATTTCTAAAATAAATGTGCTTCCTGGCAGAGACCTTGTGCGCCAAGTTTTAGCCTGGGCTGCATTTTCACAGCTGAGTTATAAACCCCTGAAAAACAGGATTTATAATGGAAATGCTGACACAACCTTAACCATAGCACTGCTATCTGGTGCTGCTATAATATACTGTACGAAGAAATCAGTTCATTAGTTAGTTATAAACAAAGGACAGAGATAGTAAATTACAGTAGGTATTTCAGCAGTTTTCTATATATTTATGACACAAAAATATGCAGCTGCATTTTATTTCTTGAGACAGTATTTAAGGATTTCAGATTTAATACACATTAGTTTGGTTATGCACATTGTGCATTTTGGTCTTGCTGTTCCCTCTTGTAGTTTTATTCATGGTATTTTCTTCTTTCTCTGTTGCTCATTAGAAAAATGTTAAAAATCCATTTTCATCTGATTAATAATAAAGCTGATCACATGTAACCTAATTTTCATTCACTGCTGCCCCTGTCTGTGGAGTCATATACAAAGTGACCTTTGAATCACCACTGGGCCCATAAAGCACAATAAGCACCATTGTCCTGTCAAAAATTGAAGATGTTTTACATCATTACAAAATTTAATGTTCCATCTTTTCAAATGCACTACTTTTCAAAGGCCACATTCCAATTGAAGCTCATTAAAATCAGACTCAAGTTTCCTGTGGTGGGGATGAGAAAGAGTTTCTCATGCATTCGGAGTAATATGAATCACTCTTTTAAAACAGATATGGTTACATATTAGTTTTGAAAGGTACAGTAACTGCTGAGCCTCCACTGTCTGCAACAGTGAGGCTTTTGTACTTATAAATCTAATAACTGCCTCCTGATCCCTTGTACTTCATCCACACTGTATCCTATTTACTTATGAATAAATCAACTTTCTAAATAAAATTGTTGTTCAAAAGTTCAGGGGTTGAATTATAGGAGTCTCTGGCTCAAAGCTTCTATTAAGGTTTTAGCAGACATCTGTAAAACTCTTGTTAAAAAAATCAGTTTTTCTCCGAACTCCTTGAATACATTAGATTGGGAGAACCAAATTCTTCTCTAAAGCAATCCTTTAAAGTCTGCTGAGTTACACAGAGGCTGAATTTGCTTCCTAATCTTACAGAATAATTTCTCATAGTGTTTTATTTATAAATCAAATAGAACTTTGATAAACTGGTGGCTGAAATGGGCTGTACGTTTGTAAATATATTATCATGCTCGTACTATGCTAAGAGTTATACTCAGAGCAGTGGAAATACTCAGTTATTCAATGGAGCAACATTTAAAGGCTGGGTGCCTCTCCATCCCACTTTCCTTGTGAGAGGGGCTGGCAACTCCGTGTAACTCCATTTCCACAAACAAAAGCAACAGAGAAAGTTATTTCAAGCCTTTGAAGAGTTAATTTGCACTGCTGTATATATACATGGCTGAATCTTGTGTGCATGGATGTGCATGCTGCTACCCTATATGTAAAGCAGATGTATATAAATATTATTGCACATTTGGTTTACTACAGCTATTACACGATCTCACATTACACAGAAGGAGTTCTGTATATTGGTCACATACAGTATAAACTGTGCTGCAAAACATAGTACATTAAACATTTTATGAAGAAGATAGACACAAATGCATGGTGGATCCTATTTTCAACTGCTGACAGACCCTGAACGTGTTTCCTCTAAGTTTATGATCATGAAACTACAGCTATAATTTGCCAGGCACTGTTACAAGTGAGACAGAATGAGCAGGAATGTCAGTCTTTTATCAATATTGCATTAAGATGCTATTGCATTTTCAGTATTCCTAGTATAGCTCATTAACATGGTGTATTAGCACAACACGTGATAAAGTCAGGTGCAGGCCATTCTCACATTTTAGTGTTTTAAATGTTTACAGTGACGTAAAAAGAAGCAAAAGAGTGTAAACCCAGTCTGAGATCTGTGCATACCAAGAGCTATAGAATGGGCAACCCTTACATAGCTCAAGAATATGGAAAGCCACACGCTGATATCCCATTTAACATTGAGGTTTTGCTAGACACAGTTCAGTCATATTTTTACTACAGTATTGTACAGCACCAGACATCCTCAGTTCTTATATTCTGGGCTGTATTCAGTGTGCCGAGACAGTACTGAACGAAATTCTTTGACTTTTCATGGTAATAGTAATCTTAACCTCATTTAACACACAACTAGAAGTGGGTTGGGTTGATTCATGAAAAATATAAATCATCGGATAGAGACGTTGCTTCTAAGCAGTCTGTAACTGCTGGTGCTCTGACCTTCCTCTGGTCAGTTATGTCATGTTTTCTACATCATGGTTTAGTCTCAGTGTTTGTTTAGGTTCCTTCATTTGTTACTACTAATAATAATTAGTATTCACGATTTTATTAACTGGGGATATCAGTATTATTGAAAGTACCAGATATTGTCAGTCTAGCTTGTCCCTCTATTTCGATGAAATTAGCTGGTTTCTCACCTGTTTCTCACGGTTTGCTGTGGACGACGTTCGGTGCTGACCAGGTTTCACACCTCCTGTCATCGCTCAGCCCACCATGGTGCTGTGGCTGCTGCAGGAGACCCTTTCTCCCCTATCATCCAGGGACTTCTGAAGAAGCATGTGAAACCTCTCCTCCCAGCCTCTAAAGCCCAGACTCTCCCATCCTGCTGTTTACAGCTCATATGGAAGTGAGTAAACTTTGTGGCCTGCTAAGGGCTGCTTTACGAAGTGCTAAAAGGCTTTAAAACAGCAGCAGCGCCCCGGCCCCGCTGCTGCAGGAGGCTGTGGGCAGGTGGGGATCCACAGGGCTTCACTCCTGCACTGCCCACTGCCACCCTCAACTGGGAATGGTCCCTAATCCTGAATAATTGATGCTCTTTTTGGGGTGGCTGCAGCCCTGGCAGCCACAGTGCCTTCAGAGGGTGCCAAACAAAGCTCCTTCTTCCAACTGGAATAGTCTTTTTTGGGGCAGGCTCTCCCCAAGACTGTGGGCAGTGATGTTATCATAGTTCCCACAAGTGTCTGCACCCACACAGATGTGGTACCTGCCTTTCCTCCTCCCTCTGTGCAGAGAATCGCACATTTCTTCAATCAGAATTTCTGGTTTTGACCTACAGTAACACCCAACCTCTGGAACTGACCTCAGAAACTGAAGAGCAGTAGATTGTATAAAATAAGGCTCATAATACTTCTCTCACTCTTCCTGACAGATGCTAAGCATCACCTTTCCCACTTCCAGGATCAGTGGTGCAACCTTGGAGAACAAGAATAGAGATTGCAGCTCTTGCTGCAGTTCAGTTCTCAGGTCACAGTCTCAACTGTGGTAATTAGTAACAAGCATCTGTATGTACAAGGAAAAGGGGGGCACTTCCAATTCCTCTGTACTCCTAGGAAGAAACTTGAACAAAAGAGAAGGAAAAGGACCACCAGATTGCTTTGTTCCTTTAACCCATCCTTCACTTAGTGAATCCACAGCTGGTACTGACAGTACTTGAAAGGATGAGGATATGTTCCGAGCATGCAATGGCACAGCAGCCACCCAGCAGCCTGAGCTGCTATTGTGCGTCAGCCACGAGAGGGGGAAAATACTGACAGCAAAACTTCGAGTTCCTCTCTGTCAGGGAGTTTTCCTTAACCATTTCTCTCGCCTTCTGAAGAGCCAGACTCACAGGGGACCTTTATTCCAGCCCACCTTTTCTTTCTTTGTGTGTCTGGTTGTCCCACAGGCATCTCCTGCTGCAGGAAACCAAGAGGTCTGTCTGTCAAACAGAGGCGGCTGCTGCTGATGGAGGAGAACCTCCTCCACTCATGATGGTAGCATGTGGAATGAATAGAAAATTTTTCCTTTGAGGAAAAACTTCAGTCAATCCACACTTGTCTATTTAGGACAAGGCATTTAATTGGAATTTCCTTCAAACTTTATGTTTAAGTACTTTATTTGCCCCATTTAATTTTCTTAAGCAGAGTCTATAGACAGATGCATCTCTTAGGACCAGGTCTTTTTTTTTTCTCATTTAGAGCGTTGTGCTGTCTACATCAGGCAGTATGAAAAATTCAAGATTTGCCCTCATCAGTGATTACTTTGAATAGGAAGTAGGTTGTTATTGTGTAGCAGGATAGAGTGGTTACAGGACTGAGAGTGTGGGATGGTTCTCTCTCCATGTACACCTTTATTAACAATACTTCTGCATCTGCACATTGTCTGTATTTTCCATCTTGTGCCCTTCCATAACAGTGGATGCAAATGCAGACAGGCAATTTCTCTTGGCTTTAATGGGCTTTTCCCTGGAAAACATAACTCCTTATATTGTGTAAGCTTAGCTGGCAGTAGGTGTGTTAACAGGGTCAGTGAACGTGTTATGTCAGAGTACACATGAATAAAGTTCTGAAATTCTCTAATAGGCAGAAAGTTTTTAGATGTTATGAGTGAAGTTAATGTGTTATCTTGATAAGCATAAATATATTTCAGTAATAACTTACTAAATAAGTGGTTTTTGTGTCAGAAAAACAAACTTGGTACCTAAACAATATGCACATTTTGGGAGAGGGGTGGTTTGCACTTTCCTAGTCTTTTCAAGTAAGGAATTTTTTTGCTTCATGTGTTGAAAACAGAAGGAACCTCCCTGCAGCAATGAAGAAGACAGATCCCTGTATACGTTTCAAATTTAGGATTGTGTGTAGTGGTATGGATGGCAAAAGAACCCAGTAAGCAAGGCAAATATAGATGTGTTAACTTGAAAACTAATACCAAAATTAGATTTGTAACTATGTAAGCCATAAATCTGAATATTGGTAGCTAAGATCCTGAGGGACTGCAGGTGTGCTTTAAAATGACAGGTGCCATGTTTGTATATCCTACATCTGACCATGTTTCTGCCAGAGAACAGGAAAGTCTCCTGCTAAATGCTTCAAAGCCATCCCCATCTCTTCAGAAACCCAGAAAAAGCTTGTTTGCTGCTCCTGCCCATCCTGCACTCCCAGCTTATTCATTAGCAGACTAGATCCTCATTACGATGATCTCATTCATTAGCAGACTGGATCATCTGGTGCTCGCAAACTTCTTGTTTCAAAGCGCTGCCTTCAAAGTCAGCTGCTGAGAGTCCCAGGCTGTGTCACGGCTGCTTGGGCCTTGGAAGCTGTGCTGTGAACCGATGTGTTTCCTAACGAGGGATCTGGGCGTGCAGGAGAGACCTGCACAAACAGGGGTGGGAAAATCCTGGAGGAATTGCAAATGCGGCGCCCAGAAATGTTAGAGTGATAGGCTTCAAGATGAGTACAAGTATGTCGTGACTGCTGAACTGAGTTTTAAAGCTGGGGCAGCAGGAAGGGCTGCATGTGTGTGTGCATGGGGGCAGGTGGGAATTATTCTGTAATTTTCATAGCAGACATTTTTTCTTTTGAAATTTCTTTTGCACATTCAATTACGAAGCTCTAAAGTTGTGTAGCAATTAACTGAGGAGTGCTGTTCAGGCAGAATCAAATGGCAAAATGTGACTTTACAGAGAAAAAAAACAACAATGGTTCCATGCTTTTTCTCCAAGAACATCCAGCTTAAATAGAGTATTCAGTTTTTAATGAATTGGGATCTTAGTGTCCTATGATCTATGGATGAGGAGTTAAAATATGATAAATGTGCCCACTCAACTGATGGGATCATACATGGCATATTCCTTTGGAAGATCTGTTTGTTTTGTTTGTTTTTTTTAATTATCTGCTTAGATATATTCTTGATTATGGATATAAAATGGTAAGTGATTTGCAGTACTTTTAATCATTTCCTCAAACATTTTTACCTCTTTAAATGAACTGTACTTTAACCTAAATTGGTATGCCTCTCTCCTACTTGTAGAAGGAAGGTTTTTAAATGATCTAATATGGGACAGTATTTAACATTCACTATTTTCTAGCCCAAGAAACATTATATAATAATCTATAATCAAAAACACTAAAAACCTGTTAACTGCTAAATTCTGTTTCATTCTAATATTACAACTAAAACTCATTTATAAGTAAATGAAAGTCAAGAGGATTAAATTCAATTAAAATTACTTTGAAGTATGGGGGAAAAATGTTTCACGGTGATATAAATCAACATATTGTTATTGCCTTCTTTTCCTTATCCACTAAGGGTCTCTAAAGCAAAATGTAGTCTAAATTATACATGGAGAACAAATAGAGAGAAAAGAACGCCACGCACCCACAAGCACAACCCAACTCAAATGAAAGGTTTGGGTGTACTTGTGGATGAATGGTGTGCTTTTCTGTATGCTTTGCAAGCCAGAATTGTGGAAGGTTTCTCCCACTTGCAGCCTCCATACCTTCATTGAGTGCAGTATAAATAGAAAGCCAATTAAAGTACATCTTTGTTATAAAAAAGAGGGAGACAAACAAAAAAACCAACACCATTTTAGTGTGCATGCATTTTTTACTGAAAGTAGGATCTCAGCAGAGAAATTAACTTTAATAATCTATGGATTACAAGACATATCAAACCTTCAAAGCATTGCAGCGTTAGATCTATTCTCAAAAGGGTTTAAATTACTTTAATAGTTAATAATAAGTGATATGACTCATTTTTCCAAGTAAATCAAGATCGGTTGTCATTTGTACATCCGTTCTCCAAACCTCTTAATTATGGCAAAGAAATTCCTCGGTACCTACTGAGCACCTCTGAGGTGTGCAATACTAAAATGCACTCTTAATTTTCCTGCTGTTATTTGATGATTTAGGACATAAACCTAATGCAAAGCAGAGAGGAATGTTTTCAGTATCCCTCTAACCCAGCAAACATCAAGCCATACTAGAGAAACATGCAGCCACCCTACAGCGAAATTCAGCGCACATCTCTTACTGCCAATTGAGCTATTGATCTTAAACATGCAAGTAGCACTTGGAAACCCATGTGTGTCTGTGTGCAGATATGCAAATCATGAACATCGTATTCAAGACATTTTACTGAAAGAGGGCCCAGTTCTTCAACCTTCCTGAAAAGTCATTGTCAGCCATTAAAAATCAGCAGCCAAAAATTTCGCTAACTCCTTGTCTGGAGAAGTTTGCTCCCATGAGCAAGATCAGGACCATAGAAAAACAATGCTATTGTTGTTTAAGAAAAGAACCTCACTGTCTGCTTTAAATCATATATTGTTCCCACAGGTTTCAATTACTTCACATAACGAGATGGTGCCAGTGTGTAACAATGGCATGGCTTTCTGTCTCCATGGCTCTGGTACAATACTTTTAAATGAATTATCAAACTGATCAAAACAAACATTGTTCCTCTCACTACTGCGCTGCAACTTCGCTATTAGCAGAGTTAGCAGCCACACATGTAGCCAAGAGCCTGGGGACACAGATGCTTGCTGGGCAAGCTCCTCTCCCAGCAGGAGAGGCTGCAGGGCTGGGGACACAGCTCCTCTCGCTGCTGGGGTGGGCAGAGTGCTGCTCCACGAGCACCTGGACCTGCCCTTAGTGTATAGCAATGTGTGAGCAGCATCCTCTGTAAGATTCTGCACAGCAGCTTAAACAGGTGTGAGGGTAGGGGAGATTTTCTAGGGGAGATTATTTAAAGAAGCACAGAAGTTACCCTCATATTTATCCATGCTCATGAGAATGAGCCTATAAAAACACCGTTAAAACACAAAACTCAACAGCAACTTTGAACCGTTAAACTATTTTGCATCATCTCTTCAAAGGCTACACAAAGAACAGATAATTCAGTCTTGAATCCTAACATTTGTGGGAAACGTGGAGTGACTATTGGCCAGCTGTTATTTGCCGTTCACAAGATCGAATTAGGGAGGCCAGAGACAGAATCACAGAATCACGGAACAGTGAGGGCTGGAAGGAACCTCTGGAGATCATCCAGTCCCAACCCCCCTGCCAGGGCAGGGTCACCTGGAGCAAGGGCACGAAGGAACCTGGTGGATTTTAAATGTGTCCAGAGAGAAAGGCTCCACAACCTTCCTGGGCAGCCTCTTCAGTGCTCAGCCGCCCTAAAGATATGGGGCAGGAAACATATTCTGTTCTCCTCTTGACCTTTGTCAGCTATAATGTCTTGATAAGATTTTGGGTTGTTTTAAAATAGTGATCTACACTTTTTTCTTTAACTCCTGCAGTCTTTTTATCCCTTGCCATGACATTTTCACTGTATGTCCATAGCACAGCACCTATAGATGCTCTGCTGGCAAATCTGTGAACTTTCTGCCATAAAGTGAGCTTCTGCAGTCGTGTTGTTGCATTCATTTTGCAAGTATTAATTTAGCCTCACTGCACCTTGGAAATCATTTGAATATTTATAATTTTAAGTATTTATTTTCAAAGTTAAATTAAAGCACTACTGTCTTGCAACTAAACCTACTTGTTCCACCACTCCAAAAACAAAACCTCGAGTATGATAACCTTTATTTATAGATGGCAATAAGCATATTTAACAATTTTATTATTCATGACCCTTGCACTAAATATCATAATCAGAATACAGATGTGTGAGATAATTTCTATATGGAAGTCACTGGAGTAATTCTTGTAAAATAAAAATAGCATTGTGTTCAGAGGAATAATATGTCCATATTTAATGTGTGTCTTAGTACAAACAAAGAGACCACACAGTGTTTTTTTGAAAAGTCCTACATTAATAACAAGCTTCATGAATAGAAACAAAGCTCTAAAAGTGTAATTTTTAGTGTTAACTTTATTTTCTGTCACATGCTTATATTCGTCCATATAAAGTCCTTAGGTTTTTATTACAAACAGGAAAGGGCTGCTGTGTGCTTTGTGTGAAGGCATAATCAGCAAATGTGCAATTTGTTGAACCCGTTGCTCCCAAGAAGTTAAACCCAGTCCTTTGTTAATGCTACCTTTACTGATGTCTGTACTAAAGATGCAGATGATCAGATAAGCATCATATTCAGACTTCACTCACTAATTGACTGAACAAGAATCGGTCACACTTTATGTACCATTCCATAATGGATTTTCATGTTTGTGAACCCTAACTGGCTGTGGAAATGGAAAGCAAATGTCGCATAATCACAAATAACTTTGTGGTTTAGGTTTTTTTAAAACAAGAGAAAAAAACAACTTTTTTCTTCCCAGTTTGTGACAGGTTCATCATTACAGACAGGTGATGAATGTTCATTTTGTGGTCATATCAGCTGTTGTGCTACTGTTTAGAGAATTTTTAAAATGATCGCTAAATATAACATTTTTCAGTTAGATGTTACATGAATAATTGATACAGTAAAGTGACGCTGAAAGACACAGGTATAATAATTGAAAGTTTTTTGTCAGAGGTTTTTGAGAACACATGCCACTTATTGAGTATCTGACTATCACCACATTAAGCTGGGTTTCTTTTTACTTGTATATCTTCAGCAGAAGCTCTCATTAAGCATATTGTAAAAAGATCCTTTTATGAAAATGCTATCAAGTATTTATAACTACAGCACTGAAGATCAGAGGAGGATATTGTTCAAAATCTGTGCAACATAAAACTGGTCAGAAATATCAGCATCAATCAGTGTCAAAATTAAAACTGGCTTGAATTTGTTTTCTTTTAAAATCCTTTTTATTTTTTTTGAGTGGGTTATAACAAGCGCATACTCATTTTGACAATCTTATTTGCGGGCCCCACATTGCAATAAATCAGAAATGTGCTGGTAATAAAAGGAAAATATTGAGGCTAACAAAACAACAGGAAAAAAAAAGAAGAAATCAACCCACCACCACCACTAATCTATGCAAAATATGAACCCTTCTTTCACCTGAAAAGTCCTCATGTGAATATGGAAATAGGGGAATTGTCTATGAGCCTAAAGGTTTGAATTATCAGTCCTAATACCTTTGACTTTAAAAAAGAAAAAAATCCAGTCTGGATTAAGGGTTATTAGATACTCCTAGGGCTCAGTAGCAGAGGCGTGACCATGTATTACCCAACTGGACACTTCTTCCTGTACTGTATATGAAAAGATTATCTCAGATGTCTAGAAGCCAAAAAAAGGGATAACGTATATACTTCTGACAATGGCACTCTTCCAAGAGAAAGTTGTAATAAGCCTGACAAAGAAGAAAAAAAAAAGAAGCCAGAACAAAGGGTGAATGGCATATGGTGGTTATCCTACAATATGGTCCTTATCCCTTTTAATACATCTCTGGAAGATGTAAGTGAAGCACGACAATGTTTTCTGAAGAGCTGACATGGCTGCATTGTACTCTTGGAGGAATGATAGTTTTAAAATAATTTTTAAATAATTTTAATTATTTTTATTTACAGGTCCTGGTGGCCTCATAAACAGGGCACCTGCTCAGGCTTGGTCCCTGCACAGGGACTTTGCTTTCACCTCAGTTGTGTTGCTTTGTTCTGGATCTTCTGGGGTGACTGATCAGCTTAGGAGACTGGTCACAAAAATTGCTTGTGTGGGGGGAAATTCACTTCAGGAATCAGCAGTCTTGCTCCTAAGGTGACCATGCTGATATTGTTGTGCTTTTCCTCCGAAGGGCAGGAGCAGAGCCTCCCAAGGGCTTCATGGAGCTGTGGTTCTGCCTGAGCTGCTCCTCACCCACGCCAGGCAGAGCATCTTCTGCCTTGCCTTGTCTTCTCTTTAGCCTGAATATTCCCCATCCAGAGTTAGCGGCCACCACTGACAGAGGGACAGCTTTGCTCATCACAGGGACTTTTTAAAATAACTTGACCAAAGCAGAGGGGCAGCAGGATACCCAGGACAGCTGCAGAGTTACATTTCCCTGCTGTCCTCCTTTTCTCCATGGCAATGGTCCCCATGGTGGTGGGATGTGCCATCCCAGGCCAGGACCAGCAGCCATAGAGGTTCTCTGCCTGTTAAAGCAGTCTCAGTATTCCTCATCCCCCTCCCTCCAGGATTTTCTGGATGAGAACACAGAAGTCCTAAATGTAGATTTGTCATGTGGGAGCCCTTGGATGACTAGATACTTGGAAAGAACACCCCTTTCTCACTGTTGCTAGCTGCTCAGATATTAAAAATAAAGGAATCCTTTCAAATGAAAGAGTATTCTCATCACAGAATGCCAGATCATATTTTGTATCTAATCTTCCTGACTTCAGTAAAAAAAGTGTACAGAGTATAACAAAGTAAGTACTTTGACAGTGTCTTAGTTAAGATCTCAGGAAATGAGCACGATAATGAGCAATAGGCTAAAAATTCCAACATATTGCACCAGACCCTGAGAAATAATGCAAAAGCAAACCCCTTTGTTCATATAATCACCAGTTACAGACTCTGCTGACTGCTTATTAATTGTCTGCATGGCACTGGAATTGTTTGACCAAAAGATGAGGCCACTTTTCCTAAGCCATTACTCCTCACCCCACCTCTGAGGGACACTGGGGAAGGTTTTGAAGCTGTTACACTGCTCTGATACTGGCCAGGTCATTGTACACTGAAATTCCCCCAAATGGCTCCCTTCCTACTGACACACTTGTAAACAAGTTTTTTTTTTCTTTTTTAAATGTCAGTAGCATTGCTATATAGTGATTGCAATGTTCCAAAAGAGAGCCCAAATCTTTGTTTTACTGTTTTTGTAATAGAAATTATGTGGCTTTTGAAGCGCTTCCACTGAGACTCAGTTTGAGAAACCACAAAGCTAGGGATTTTAGAATTTATTTACAGTATGTTGACTTTATTTTTCCTAAATCTAGCTAAATAACTAAAAATATCATAATTAATGCAGGACCCTATGACTGTCTTTTTCTTCTCTTCCAAAGGAGCTCTAGATTCATAGGATTCAGTATGAAATACAGATAAATTCAAAGAAGTTTTTAAATTCCCACAAGGTTCACAAAATTTTGGCTATATCTTGTAAATCATGACAAAATGCATCACCCTTGAATTGCAGTTGTTCATTGAAAAAAAAAGTAATAAAAAAAGAAAAGACAAAAGATGATAAAAATAATTCTGGGTCTGACTCCAAGCATGTACATTCCTTCATGATTTTGTCCATTGGAATATAAAACTCTTTCTCTGCACTAACTTATTAGGATCTTTCCTTGGGACTGCACCCCAAATGAGTCAGATGTTCTGCTTCAGATTAAGTTAACTAATTATATTACCTTTTATCTTTGCCTTCAGGTAACTCCTCATACTTCTAGTTCATGTAAAGGGTGGTAAAACCTTTTATAGTAGTATAATTTATTTGGAGCCAGCTACTAAAGGGCATAGCACCACCTGAAAGAGAACTAATGCCAAAATGTTATTAAAAGTTAAAATCTCACAGGGAACTGTTTTTCCTCTTTATGAACACGCTTGAGAATCCAGGTGGGAAGAATGGACCTAGGCCCCTGTTGTAGCTCGTACTACATCACTTCCAACATTTATGGCTGAAAAAGTACGAACACAGGTTACTGTTCATATGGTTCTCTTTTACATTGGTGAATCTATTTTTTGTTTTCTGTAAGCATGTGGCAGGTCATGGCTGCATGCACACGGTGGGTTCTTACAGGCGATTTGCCTTTCCCAAGAGCAGGTACATCATTTGTCACTTAGAAGGGTCTGAATGAGTTGTGTCTTTTTTTCTCTTCAGAGCTGTTTAAAACCAGCAGTGGGCCAGCATTGCTTCAGTTCCTCAGCAGTGAGGCACGGGCTCCTCTGCTTCCCTTTCCTTAGGAGCCCTGCTCAATCCCTTGGGATCAGGGCACTGCCTCTGCAGCCAGGGCTGTGGGCATCCAGCCCCAGTCCTTGAACCACTGGCACTGCTCTCAAAGACAGGGTTGAGTGTTTCTGCTCCTCATTCTTTTACATAAAGGGCAGGATTCTGAACTGGAAATTTTCTGACTCTTAAACTTTTGAACTGGCCAGAGATCTGACAGTTGTGAGTCCCACTTAGAAAGGGAAATATAGACAGGAGATCCTATATTAACGATAAGCTTTTTTTCAGTTATTTTTCATATTCACATTCAGTTACTTTCTGTGGCTGCCACGGACCCATGATCTGCACCTTCCACATTGTGTGCAGAAGGATATGAAGGATTTTCTAGCATTAGTCTCTCTTATTTTACATCTATAAACACAAAGCTGGGAAGCCACTCAGTCATTATCTTTAGAGTGTGTTTCAGTTCCCTCTGAAAAAAAACAAAACAATTTGCTACTGAGGTAGTTTTAAAATTAATGGTAAGGTATGATCTATAGAAGTGCTGCGACCCCAGGCCATCAGATGGTGCCAAAGGTGGTGTTAGCCTCTGACAGTGAGGTTCTGACCTTTCCCCACAACTTTTGGCAAATATGTCTTCAAAGACAAACAAACTGGCGATGCTCAGGCTGGGAAGGGATGAAGCACTTACCTTGCAAAATCAGGTCAGATGGTACCTCTCTGTGTCTTTCATTATAAAGAGATTTTCCTCCTTTAACTTCTATCCCGTGCTTAAAATACCACTGGGATTAAAAATTAGAAGTTGCTGTCCCATAATAGACCGAGCTGACCTCTATATTTCAGTGGTGCTGCTGGGATTGGTGCGCAAATGACATTGGTAGATCTCAGCGCAATTCGGGAGCTTGCATTTTACATTAGCGTGCTGCTCTACCTTACCCTCAACTCTTTACCCAAAAACATACAGTGCTTAAAAGCACATGCTGTGCTGTTGCCATCCTTCTTGCCCAAAGTTTTCCCTTCTTCATGTGTGGGCAATGCTTAGGCAGCTGCTAATGGGAAGCTGGAGTCTGTTTGTGGCTCCTGGTGAAGATAAGGGCTTTCTCAAGCTGATGTCCCATGGAGAACGCTCTTGGAATGATGGCATTGCAGATCCATCAGGACTTGCCGCTTCACAAGGGCCCATCTCCTTGGTTGTGTTAGGTCTCTGCCTAGCTAAAAAATGAAGAGTTTTGATGCTCTGCCTTCTCCATGCCCAGAGAGATGCTCAGAGCCACCACCAGTCCTTGTCACTTCCCCCGCTCCTCCCCACATCCTGAACTCCTACTGAGGGTTTCCAAACAGTTAACTCCCTGTCTCCCTCCAGGCCTTGCAGCATTTCACAATGCTATTGTCATCCTAGAAGGCAAGAATACATAAGTAGGAGTTTCCTTTATTTTGTAGCATCTTTATTTAATTCCCTCTGTGGTCCATTTTAACTCCGTCCTTCCCACCCAGCTGTGGCTCTCTGCAGGGCAGTGACAGAGCCCTCACACCCACTGCTCCCTCCTGCCCCTGCTCCTGCAGCTGTCCCAGAGATTCCATTTTTCTTCTAACCCATCAGCAAAGCCCTTCTTTTTTGAGGTCTCCAGGTTGTCCTTTCCAAGCAGAGGGCTGAGATGGTCTGGGTGCCACCCCACAGCTGTGGAGTCAGTGTGGCTGGCAGCCCTTCCCCAGCTCACAGGGGCTTGCTGAGGAGAACTGTGTCTGGATGTAAATGTGCTTGTGTGTAGCATGAACCACGGAAGGACTACAGGTAGCTCCAACGGCAATATGTTAAGATATTTTTCCTGGTGATCCCTCTTAAAAAAAAAAAAAAAAGGCAAGAAAGCCAAACCTTTTCCTTGCTCCAAAATGCTGTTTCACTAACTCCGAGCGTCAAAAGGATTTTATTCTTAGCCTTCTGTTTCGATCAGTTAATTCCCACCAGGGCTGAGATAAAAATTGTCTGTGGGACACACTGTTCTTTCTTCTTATACACCTAATGTTGCTGTGCTATTTTGGGCTACCATTTAAATAAAAGCCAATTTGACTAAAGAGCAAATATATTCTGTCGAATGACGGCAAAAGGGCAGAGCTTGGGAAAAAGAAACAAGAAAATGCAAGGCATTCATTTTTCCTTTGTACTTTTTAATAAAAGAAATTCTCTTGCAGCTTAAAGTGACACATTAAAAGATGTATGTATCGTGGCTTTTAAAAACACAATTAGATAACACCTTGTCAAATACTTATATTCTTTGTTGACAGCCTTGAGTACAATCACAATAACAGCACAGCTATTTCAGCATGTTTCTTATTCAGCTGCCATTGGCAGAGTCAGCCATTTTATAAAAATGTTACTGTTTATCACTTTAATCATCAATCTAAATCTAGTCAAAACAATAAGTCAGAAGGAGTAGTAAATTATACTTGTGCAGCCCTGATGAGTTTGAACTGTTTTGCTGAAATTAACTGCAATAATTATCTATTTTTCTAAAGCTGTTAAGAAGTTCTGGGTAAAGAAATAAAAATTGGATCAATGAGGACTTGGCTTTTGCCTGGTTTATAAAAAAGAAACCTTTTTAGCAGGCTGGGAAGAATTTAACACTGAGTCTTAGTTTTCTAAAGGTGCAAGAATAAACATTGGGTTTGTTCTTTTTTTTGCCTGGCATAAAGATCCCCAGGCAGAGTTGTCAGGTGGTCCTGCCCCTGTCCCTGTCCCTGTCCCCATCCCTGTCCCTGCTCAGGGCTGGAGGTTTGGCTGCTCCCCAGGGTGTGGCTGCCCTGGGCGGAGGGGCTGTGGGGCGCAGGGCTCGGCACAGCAGCGCACACCTGGGGCAGGTGCTGGCTCTGTCCCAGAGCTGTGCTCACTCTGGTGCTCATTCAGTGCCAGTCAGCAGCACTGATGGTGCTCAGCCTGCTGCAGATGGACCTATGTGGTTTGTGTATAGATGTGTATACACGAAAATAAATAAATATGGATTTTTATCACCAAAAACAACAGCAGCTGTCAGAGCTCCCACTTTACAGGCATGAGAAAGGACCCCCAGCCGTCCATCCCACCGTGCTGAGCACAGATGTGGGGTGTGCCCCACAGGGGTGATGCTATGCCCGCACCGTGAGCCCTCCCTGGCGCTGTCTGAGGGGTGCAGTGCCCTCCCCTCCCTCTCTGTGTGTGCCTGGCATCACCTCTGCTCAGCTCAGCGCAGATCCCCGTGCCCACTGCTGGGCATGCAGCCCATTTGGTGGCTACCAAGGAGGTTTCATGGCTGGATACCCAGCGGCAGTTTCTGCCTGCACCCTGACCATGCTTCTGATTTTTCCAGGACACTTCTGACGGCCAGGGCTGCCCCCAGCTCTTCCCCGTGGTTCCTTGTGTGGGTGCAGGGCTCACTCCCACAGCAGAAAGTCTCCTGCCCCACGGAGTGCAGTCATGTGCCTGTCACCAAAGCCTTGGCCTTTTTTTGCCCTTGTGGTTCTAGTATTTTATTTCTTACCTTTTATCAGTTTGAAGTATTTTATTTGTCTCTTATTTTTCAGCTGCATCCCAACTTCTTAGCAATAACACTGTGAATCCTATGAATGCATTTTAGATGTCATGTGTATGTGTGATCAGTTGGTTTTTTAGACTTATATACCATAGACTATCAATATTACATTTGCTGCTCTAACCAAGGGGCTTTAATAATACAGATCTAACTTTTTACTCTTTTACAAGACAAGGCAGCAAATTTAGATTCCTTTAATCACATGAAAAATGATGGATATAACTAGGGGATTGAATTTTGGAAACAATGCTAGGACAAAAGAGTTCCTGATGGGATTCTATAAATATTAACAAAGAATATTTGTCTTATCTTTTGCTAGCAACCATTAAGTATTTAACCCTATTCATGGAACATTTTCTATGTTAAGAAAGCTTTAGCTTTTGTCTCCCCAACAGGCTGTCTGTCTGTCTGCTTCTCCAATATGATAGTTCTACTGCTTTGCCATGAAACTTTGATGGCAAATTTAATTCATTTATTGTAATATAAATATGTAGTGGTTTACTAAGCAGTTATTTAGAACAATATTTATACAGATCTTTATTAGTTTCTTCTAATTACATACTAAGGCCCTTGTAATACCTGAGAATCCAAAGCATATGAAAGCCACGGTCAAAATCAATATATTAGCGTAACTTGTGCCCTGTGTGGGGGGCACAGCAGACATATTTTGGATTCCAAAAGAAAAAAAAGTAAAGTAGTAAGCTTGAAGCATGTTGCCAGCTTTACATAGGTGCGAAAATTTCTGGCTCCTGGCAAAAGTTTATTTGCAGTTATTCACACCCTGGCTTGCTTTTTCTGCCTAATGTGTAAATAAATAAATACATCTTCCTGTTTCTTTTTAAATTTTTTTATAATTATTTCTCCCCTGTTTGGGCTGTCCTTGGTTTCCTGCCAGCCCAGGTTTCTGTTGTTACCCAATTGCCCCCAAATTACCTACACCTGTCCTTGGGGCGGCGGCCAAGACAAGGTCTGGCTCCAGCCGGGTTGGATCCTCTGTGCTCCTGTGGTATCTGTGCGAGGACATCCTGCGAGGACAGGGCTGCCCAGGGCCATGTGAGTACTGATGCCCACGAGGACTGTCCCCAGGGCATGCGCAGGGGACTCTCTGAGAGACTTTGCTCCAGCAAGGACCAGGACCCATGGCAGAGAGGGAAAAACGAGCACATTCTGTTAGTAGTCATGTTTCTGTGCTGACTGGTTCTGAAAAGGAAGCTGAGTTTAATTAAGAACAGGTATTTAAAAGGAAACTGTTATTGCTTTTAGGCTGAAGCTGAAAGATTTGTTAAATTCCTGTTGTGATTGACTGGAGAGCAGAAGGAGATCTCCTTGACTTTCCTGGGTCATAGCTAGGAATGGAGAGGAATCTTTCTTTTGCCTCAGCAAGCTGTGGGAGCTACTTCAATGGCCAAAAATAATTTTGCGTATAACACATCTGCATACAACAGAATAATTCTCATTTCTCTGCTGACCCCCCTCTCTGCAGCTCAGGAAAAGAGAGAACTCATTTAGCTCCTTAAACGTAGGTGTTGTAATCATTAATAAGGAAAGTGCCAATAAAAAAAAATCTGGTGATACTATAATGGGGGAGATAAAACACTGCAAAGAATAATTAGATGCTAGCATCAAAATACCGCATGAAACAAAAACAGTAGGGAGAGAATCAACATTTAAAGCAGTTTTTGAATTTTATCTTTACCTGCACTCCTTAATCTTTTATTTTGTCTTTTGATTTTCCTGCTATGTACTGTGTTCCTCTTTTGTTTTATTTTCATTTGACTTCATTTTATTACGCCTCCCTCCAGCTTTTCCCACCCCCAAGTTGATTTTTTTTTTTTTTGTGCTTTCAGCTCTTCCTTTGTTAATGTTGAATGCAAATGTAAGTCTGCTGACAGATTTTTCAGGAGTCAGGAAAAAGTCTTAAATACTAAATAGGTAGGATCAAAAAGCTGAGTGTGGGGTGTGGGTCAAAGCAATTGGAGCCCATCTTGGGTGATATGTGGGAGCCCCAACAATCTGTGCTATTTTTCTGGGCATCTCTTTGGTCTCTACTGGAAATCGTCATCATGGGCAGACCTGGAGCTGCCCTTCAGCTTTTGGGAGGGGACCACGCACACAGCCAGCCATAGCTGTCCCAAATCCTGTGAGGTGGTGAGACTTGCTGCTGTCTGGAGGATGAACTTCAGCAAAGGAAAGGATAGGAAGAAATTTGTGTTGGTCTTTCCCAATTCAGATGGGATTTGGGGGGGTGGTCGCATCTCTCTTTTGGGTAGTTGTAACTTTCTCGGGATCCTCTGCAGAGTGTGAGTGTAGGAAGGCGAGTTTTTGGAGTGGGATGTCTGAGCAATGTCTCTTGTCCTCAGGCTGGAAAAAAAGACTGGAGGCAATATCCTGGCAGGGTAGAGGGAAAGCATGCCGGCTGCTCTGTCGTGTCCTAACCAAACACTGAAAGTTATGTACCAGAGTTGGGGCAGAGTATTCTAGAACAAAACCAGGAGACAAGTGATTGTGTAAACTGTGTGCAGCCTCTGTAAAACTAGAGTTGGACAGAGCCCCTGTGTCCCTGGAGGGCAGGCAGATGGGCTTACCGGTGGCACTAGGGGCTGGTACTAAAAACCCTCTGAGCCTGTGGGTCTCAAAATATCTGTGCTGCTCAGATGTGTGTCTGGCCAACCTGTTAAGCGTGTGCCTTCAGTGACAATCATGAGTTAAAGTGCTTCTGTAACAAAATGGGAGGGGATGAACAGATTCTGAGCTTCTGGTGTTTGGTCAATCCAGCTCCACATCCTCACCAAGCAGATAAAAAAGGATCTGTTGCTACAGAATGAATGTGGACGTACATATTTTTATCCGGTTGAAGGATAGGCATTCTGGGTGTTGTGTGCTGGCTCTAGTGCTGAAAATAAAACTCACAGAATAGGGCATAGTACTAATTAGAAACTTAGAATGGAAAAAGATCATCAAATATAGAAACTTCCTGAATATGCTTCTCTACATTCTGAATATGTTGAAACAAAGTGGAGAGTTTTGTCTTTGAGGCTTGCATTTTTACTGTGCAGAAGATAAGAACTAGGCTTTCAGATAAATTAGAGTACTCTTTTGATATGAAAAATCTGCATTATTTTTTTCACTTCTGCAGTGATCACCCTTAAGTCTCCAGTTTTTGCACTGGTTCCTTGGCTATTGCTCTTATCAGTCAATATTTATACTTCAATACTAGCTAAATCATTGTGTAACAGTATTGGCCACCCAGGAGTGCATGGAACTCGATGAGAAGCACAGTGCTGCCATTTGACAAAAGGCACGGTTTGTCTTGCCCAACACCTCCCATCCCTGGGGGGATGGTGTGACCATGGACTGAGATTAAGTAATTTTCCTCAACTGAAACAGATTGATTGACTTTATTTTGGATCTAGAATAAATGGGTCTCTATTCTATCCAAGGAGAGATGCAGAAGCCATGTGGCTGAGGTGTGTGAATGAGACTATCCCACAGACGTTCTGTGCAGCCAGCACAGTGTGAACATTTAGGTCTTGAAGGAAAAGTTTGGAGATGGGGTGGTGTGGGTGGGAGGGAATCACCGGGGCTTGGATTTAGGGCAAAACCTGGTGGAGGCAATGTGCTGATCTAGCACGGCTTGGAGCTGAAGTTCTCAAAGTTGTGACAGGACCTGAACATCCCCAAACTCTTAATACTGAATTAAATAGAGTATTTAAATCATACCACCCAGATCTTTGTCTGTCTGTAATTAATAAACTTAAGTTTTAAGTTAGGGAATTCATTATACTAAAGCTATCACCTGTTTCCTGTACTCTATTTTTTTCTGGTGATGGATCTTTTCTCCTGTTCTCATCATGCTTGCCACATCTCTGCTGCATGCCAAATAGAGATCAGTGACATTATTTTTAAATGTGAGCTCCCTATCAAAGCCTGGATTTATTATCTCTACAAAAACCACAGCCAGGGCTTCTAGGGCATTGGAACTCCAGGACTAAAGCTGCTAACCTCCCTTGCAGAAGGGGTATCTAACTCAGTTTCCTGGTTTTCCAAAGTGCCAAGCAGCTATCAACACCTTAAATTATTGCGTTTCCAGAGCATCAGGAAATGCTGATTTGTTTAATGCTGTTTCTGGAAGTAGTTACCTTTTGGATTATTTACTTTCCTAGCAAGTACTTATGCCATAGTGCAAATTTCTGCTGAGGAGCCTCTGCATGCTTCAGATTAGAGATTTAATGTGGGACCACCAATTCAGTCAATCTGCAGACAGAACAGATTATCTACTGCATAAATCAAAGTAAGATGTGGTTTTTCATATTTGCAGTGAGGCCTTATTTTTATTCCAGGCTTTACACTGTACACTGTAGATCTTGGGGATGAACCTGGCATAAAAGGTAAAAGGAAAATTCAAGAACCCTATCCCACATCTTTCAAAATGGACAGCTTGTGTTTTATGTGTACCTACTCATTTCTACAGCATATGCTCTGGTCCTTCCTTTTTCCGCCTTTTTTGTTCCGTTTGGGTTTGGTTTTTTTTCATTGCACTAAATCTGTGTTGGTATAGTTTTCCTTTCAGTTACACTGAAAATAGCGTTTTATCAATGTCAGCTGATTTCTTTTTTAATTGAGCTGAAGTTCACAGAGTGTGACAGGGACGTTACCAGGTGGTATGTATTTCATGTTACAATTTAAATTCTGGACTCTTTGTGGTGAAGCAACCCTGCCATCTATTACATGTGAAACGGAGGATGCTGTTGGCCTTCTGAGCAGTAAATACCTCTCCATATCCCTTGGCCCCGTGGAGGACACAGGAACGCTGCAGGAACATTTGTACCAGACCTGGTTCTCATTAAAGGGAGGGAGCAGGGTAGTGGCTTGGCTGGGGCGAGGTGCTCCAGGCTTGGCTGTGCAGCCTCTAGGGGCTCTCTGTACTCCTGATGAGGAGCAGGTGTGGAACAAATCCACTGCAAAGCCACGGAACACACGGGAACCCCCGCTACAAATTTTGGGCTCGTAAAACGTCAGCTCAGGGGCTTGCCTGGAACGTCACCCTGCCTGTCTGTGACCCTCTCAGGTGGTTTTTACATTTATTTATTCCAGTCAGCCACCCTATCCTGAGCAGAATTGCTGCCTAGGGTGAAGATAAAGTAAAATATTTTTGTAAGACGTTTTATCATGGAAGTTTTGCTGCTGATCATCTGTACCATGCTGTCCTTGGCAAGCATCTGCCCCAGTGGAAGCACTGCTGTAAGCTCTGGAGGCAGCTGACAACGTGCATTTAAGGGATGTCCCCCAGCCTCTGCCCCCACCAGCCTGCTATTAACTCGGTTAAAATGTATATGACCACAGAATAAGTGTGGAGCATGGGTGAGTAGGAGAGAGGGAGGACCTCAGGGCCAGGCAGTTTACAAACAGGCATCACAGCCACACTGTCCTTTGCCCCCTCTTACATTTCTTATTACAGTACATTAAAACCCTTTGCTCTGTCAAATTGACAAAGGCAGCTATAAAAGGGGTCCTTTCTAATACACAGTAATATAAACTATGTTTGTACACTTACCACATAATCCCTAATTACTTCCATACTTTTATGTGTGGAGAGCTTTGACGCTTGCGTTGCTGGATACTTAGTGAATGAAATAAAAATCAGAAATTATTTCTGTATAAGTATGGGGTAGTATGTGGTATGTGAATTAGCTTCTAGGCTGGCGACAGAGCTCACATTTCAGAATAAATATACTAAGTGTCATTGATCCCCTAAGTGTCAAATAAAAAAACTATGACACCAACAAAACTCTCATATGACCCTGACATTCCTCCAGTACTTAAAGTAATTACCATACTATTTAATAACAATGTTTATAAAATTGCTTTTTGATTGGATATCATCTATGTCATACCTATGTCAATAATTCCCAGTGAATGCCTGCCTGTGACCTTTAACCCTTCTTTACAAATAATTTCCAATTCATAATAGTAAGAAGATTCTTTAGGCAGTTGGTAATGGAGTCCTTCTATGAAGACTGCATCGCTCACTTTTTGGTTTGCCTCCACGGTAGAGGGCACAGTTTCCCCTCTACCCTAAATGGCTGCACAACTGCCTCTGTCTCAGTCCACACAGGAATCCCTGAAATATGAAAAAGATTGAGCTTGTAATAATTTTCAGGAAGTCTCTCTGTCTAACAATCAATGCAGTCATGTGAAAATGACTGCAGTTTTTCATGGTTTCTCTGGTATCTTTGACCACAGAAGGTTATCACAATTTGGGCATTATATGGGGATTTTTTGTTTGTTTGTTTGTTTGTTTGTTTTCCCTTTCCCTCTCTACTTCTGCTTTTTAAAGAAGAGAGAGACCCAAGTGATGCAGGGTAAACACAGCCTCAAAGCTGTGGTGACATGGAGAAGCTAAGTGGAGGTGTCCTTGCTGTCTAGAGCTGTGAAGTTGCCCAACAGTATTATCCTAGCAGGGCTTAAAAGTTCTCAAAGTGTCTTCTGGACATTGTCTATTCACCTAACTTCAGAGTGATTCCATTATCATAAACAGTGTCCACCAAATGCAGTAGAGTTGATGCACTCATCTTTGATTCTTGGCTACTGAACAGATAACTCGACAAAGGTCTAAAAAGTTATGCAGTGCCCATTAGCAGCTCTGCACCTCAAGCTGGTTGCAGATGCCTGCTAGAAGTCATCTTCCCTAACACCAAAAAATCAAAACAACCCCAGGTGTGATCCTGTTCCCACTGTTTGCTCCCTAAAGCTGTATGAAACCACACAGAATTCTCAGAAAGCACGTGAGCATCCCTCTTCTGTGTTGGAAAACTTAAAAATAACCACTTCTATAATGTTTTTCAGAGAAAGACAGCTGTGTTAGCAGCGTGTGTAAGTCAGAGCATGTTTTGTGACTTGACCGCGTGTCCGACCCAAGATAGTCAAAGATCCTGGTAAAAGTTATGGCTGTACCTGGCTTGCAGCTGTGCAAACCCAGGGATTTTCTGCTGCTGGGGAAATCTGAGGCAGATGAAAGGCTGACTGAAGGTATATCTAAGGTGGATGTCTTTGATCCCGTGGACACTTGGCACCAGCAGGGAGGTATCCTGTCAGGTCAGGGGAATCTGCCTTATTTTAACGCTGGCCCTACTGGGTGCTAAACACCAGAAGCATCTCATTCCTTGGGAGAGCGTGCTCTGTAAACAGCTTCGCAAAATTTTGTGCAAGTGCTGTGTGTGACAAAATCTGTGCAGAACATCAGACATGCCAGAGAAAGACACCCCACTCCTCTCCTTTCAACTGAAATGTATACAGCCATCGATAAGGATTGCAGCCTTAAAGCTGGTGTAGAGAAAGCTTGGAAGATCAAAGTTTGGTGTGTGCGTGGTAATGTTTCAAGAGTGGTATTTTTAGCAACCATCCCCCAGCACTTGGAAGGGAAGGCAGGCTGTGCTGCACATGTAGACATGGCGAGGAGAACTTTGTTTTCCATGTAAGAGTCTCCTAAGTGCACGCTGAAAGATGAGGAATATCAAGAATAGCAGAGTGGTAGCACATGAAGAGAGATGAAGTGAGCAGGCCAACGTCAGAAGAAGATAGGCCAAGTTTTAGCTCTTTACTTGCTTCAGTGTGCAACCTTGACCTCCTGCTAATAGGTTTTATTTCTGGAATATGCATGTGCTTGCAGATTTGCTCCAAAACATGATGGGTCTCATGATTCACACCGACTCTGTTTACATTTCCCAGTAGATATGTTTTGTTTGTTCATACAGGCAAGTACTTCTGATCCTCTTCTGGAAATTGGAGTAGTTGATGAAGCTTTTTCCTCTTCTCGGTTAACTGTTCCCTTAGATTGTCTCCTATTAATATGCCATGATGTGTTGATGTAAAACACTTTAATATTTCCATATGTAATAAAAGGTCAGGAATAGTATTCTTTCATTACCAAGAGTCATATATCAAGTACATCACAGGAAATTCTACTCTTTATCAAAATAGGAAGGCAAAAACATTGATCACAGGTTATCTGTTAAATTAGATTGAACCCTTTCTTCAGAGTATCAGATTTTTCCATTTGAGAATGTACAGTAGCTCAATGCAACACCTTTTGTGTATTTTTTGGGAGGAGGGGAGGGTTGTGATGCTGAGATTTTCCTGAACTGGCTGCTTTCTTTCCTCTGCCTCAACAATTACTGAAAGATGAAGATCTCTTTCCCTCCCCCAGCTGAAGTGCTTTCCCTCTCCCAGCACTTAAGGATTCTGGGTTAAAAACCCTCATTCCCTGCTGCTTCCCTGCTCCTGCATAGCCCTGGCTTTCCACGGAAAGCAAGCAAGACCCACTTGATGCCAAACATTAGTCCCCCTTGTGCTGTAGCCAGCGCTTCCTTTTACAACTTATAAATAAGATTTCTGAAAAGTTACAATTATCTCTGTATCTATCACTCAATCATCAAACAGGCTGAAGTTACAGAAATCCAGCCACCTCTGCAAGAGGAGGATGCTACAGCTGTGACATAATTACATTATCAACTTAATTAAGGAAGTGAGTGAAATGAAAGAGAAAACAAAACAGCCAAAGAGAAGGCTAGAGGTGGGAAGGAAAGGTGGGATGGGTAGCATGCAGAGGATGTGTTAAATTTAGCTCTAAGTGGTTTAAAAAAGGCTCTAATGTATCATAAAAATCCCAGGGTTTTCATCCTGTGCTCCTGGCTTTCTGAAGGGCTGCTGGGGTGGCATGAGGGGACCCCCAGAAGGTGACTGCTGCTGTGCACCCTCCCAGCTGCCGAGGCCAGCGGCAGGGGAACCAGGCAAACCAGACAAAGGATGTGCGACTTAAATGTGTTCACTTGTCAGGCCTTGGGGAAATCTGGTTTTGCAGAATAAAGGCTCAGCCCTGTTATCCTCATGAGCTGAAACCCCCCATTAACTTCGGTAGGAGTTTTGGGCACATGAGAGCTGAAGGTTCAAGCTCCTAATCTGATTATTCTCACACAAATATATTAATTGTAGAAAACCAACAATGCTTTTCCTAGACAGGATAACAAAAGCAGATCACTGCTCAAAGTATGTCCTTTTTCTTCTGCTTTCAAATCCCATGTACTCTTCAGTATCAGAAAGGAGAAGAAAAAAAAGTCCTCAAATCCTCTATTTGATTTCAGTGTACAACTATGCTTAGTTTAAATGTCACCCATATGCAGAACAGTGGTTGCACCAGAGCAATCATGGCAAGATGTCTAAAGGGGTGTCAGCAAATTGGACAGGGTATAATTTTAGTCAATGTGTTCTTGTCTTATTTTAGTTCAACATCATTTCCCAGTTGCAATTCTTTTGAGTGACACATGGAATGCAAAACAACATAAAAGGTCTGCCCTGAGGCAGATATGTGTCCATGTAGGACTTTAATTATTCTTTTTGAATAATGTGTAATATGCAAGCCCAATTTCTTGCATAAAAGTCTGATGAAAAAACTGTGTATCACCTGTATAAGTGTTTTTATGATAAACCTCATATTTTTAGAAGCACTGAATTTGGAAAGGGTCCTTATTAGTCCAAGTACTCTGGATTTTTCAGGCAACATTTGGGAGAGAAAGCAATTGCTCCCGTGGTGTTTTGCAATGACATAAATAATTTTTTTTTAAAAAAGGCATTCTTTTGTTCATTCGACTGCTGTGTGCTTAAATAGCACTTCCAACACAGGTATAGAGTGCTACACCTGTAAGAATTTGTATGAATGTATTCTTTTACTCTGTTGCCTAACACCTGTAAGCTGATCCTGCTCTTATTTACGTCATTTTTATACTAGTGTGACTCCAATGGCCTCACGGAAGGGAGTTCTGAGCAACATCAGAGTCAGATCTTTTCCTTCTAAGAACTAATATTAAACTGGCTCTTTAGGTAGCACTTGGTGTATCATTTTAGACTAGCTGATAAAAAATAATGAAAAAGATATGTGTGAATGGAAATGTAGATCGTAATGATGAAATATGTTTTTAATATTTAAAAAAAAAGAGAAGCTAGCGTGAAAGCAAATTAAGGGCATCACTGCAGTTTTGCTACAGACTGTAGGTCGGATTCAGAGTATCCTGAGCTCTGGGAGCAGCTTTTGACATGGGACAGAGAATTTCCTTCTGGTGCTTTTGGATAGCAAAAGTCTAGGTGTGCCCATACCTTCAGGAAGGAGAAGGTATGAGGATTTGGGACTGTTGGGGTCTTACTATGAGGGGTTTATGCACAACTGATAAAGATGAAAATTGACCACAGACTCCTCCATAACCTTTGATAAGTGCTTTCTCAAAGCTTCTTCTAGATTTATTTTTTAAATAAAATAACTAAATCTGCAAACTTAAGTGTTTGGATAGTAAAATACATAAAGAAAACATCTGAGGGCACTTTTGGCTGAAATCACAGGAACTGAAGTAGGCGGAAGGCGTTTCTGGGTGCACCATTTTAGCTGCAGGTTGGACACAAAATTAAATAAGAACTTTTGTACAGATTAAAACGTGATCATGGAGCTCACGGGTTTGTCAGGATCTCAGCACAGCCCTGCAAAGTTTGGATTCCCCTCGTGTGCTGCCTTCTCCCCCTTGGAGTAATCTTGTTTATTTGGTCACTGCATGGCTCTGTTTTTGGAGGGATATTTTGGTTAGCATAAACTATTTGAAGACTGTTTGGAGAAAAGCACTAACCCATCCCAAAATCAGTGGGATAAAAAGCTCTTTGTTTATAACTGTTACTAGTTTAATCATTTAGATGAGACAAATTTGCACTTCTAGCCCTGAGAGTGCTCTGATTTCCCTGCAAACACGTGTTGTGGGATTTGCATTGTCTGCGCTGGGAGTCGCACAGAGGGGAAGGAAATATTTTCCCATCTTTTTTTTTTTTTTTTATTATTATTATACTTCATTCCCTCAATTTACCCCATAAAAAAACCCATGTAAGTAGAGGAGCTGCTGGATTTTAACTATGAAAAAAATATATCAAATTGTCCCGCTGCATAAGGAAAGGTGCAGAAGAGAAACCCAGAAAACAGCAGCTGGGATCAGGTTTCCTTCAGATGATCGAAAGCAGCGTTGTTGCAGCAAGTTCAATTTTCTCCCCAAGTGTCTGGTCCCTCTGATGTCCGGGAGGCTCTGCTGGCCGTCAGCCCTGCTGGCAGTGACCTTGTGCTAACTGTCTGTCAAAAATGGGCACTCAGGATTCAGCGGGATGAAAAATAAGCATTTGGTGCCTTTCTTTAGAAACATAATAGACAGCTCCGCTTTCACACCTCCTAATAGCCTTTTTTAAAAATAGTTTCTCTAGCAGGATGCTTTTTTAGCGCTCGGAGATTTACATGTCTACAGTTTCCAGAATTTATTAGGATTCCTTGTGTATTGTATATGCTTTTTTATCTTAAATTTCCTGATGCCACCCTGTGACGCTGCCAGTTCAGCAGCTCCAGCTGTTGTGAGTCATGAGGGTAGGCTGTGGTGGTGACTGGATCAGAGATGGGGAAATTGTCAAGTCCAAGCGTTAACCCTTCAGGGCCAGCTCTTAACCTGTGTGCAGAAATAGCAACCACACCGTCCTTTTCCAGAAGGCAATCCTGGCCTCAGCTCCCACATTTTCCCACTCTCAGGTGGGCTCTTTTCCTGGCAGTGGAGGTGGCTCTGGGTGGTGGTTGGTGAGGAAAGCTCCTGTGGTTTTTCGGGTGTGTTTGGTTTTCCCAGCTCGCCCTGTAGCTGCGTAGGGAAAGGGCAGAGCAACTTCTCCCACTGCAACCCCCAGGCCTTCAAATTCCTCTTGCCTTTCAGGAAAGGAGTGTCTTTTTTACAGGATCCCAGTGTTATTCATTGGAAGGACGGGAACAATTTTAAGCTTCCAGGTCTGTATAAACTCTATTGAGAGTGGAAATTAGTTGAGGCTCCCTGTGGCGTATGTGACTATGGAAGCTACAATGCTCATTTGTCCTGCTGAGCAGTTCTTGTATGTGCTTTACTGGCTGCAGAAGTTGGGGGGTTTTGGGGGTTTTTGGTGAGTTTTTGTGTTTTGTTTTGGTTGGGGTGTTTTGTTTTTTTGGGTTTTTTTTTTGGGGGGGGATTTGTTTGTTTGTTTTGTTGGGTTTTTTTGTTGTTGGTTTGTTTTTTGGGGTTTTTTGTGTGGGTTTTTTTGGTGGGGTTTTGTTTTGTTTTTAGTTTTTTGGGGGGGTTTTTTGTTTGTGGTTGGTTGGTTTGTTTTTTGCTGGTTTTTCTCTTTTTTTTTGGTTTTTTTGTTGGGTTTTTTGGGGGGTTTTTTTGGGTTTTTTGGGTTTTTTTGTTTGATCTTTTTGGGGTTTTTTTAGGATTGCAAAGATCTCCCGTGGAGAGCAATGTGGCAGAACTGAGAGTTCAAGCTAACCCTCAGCCATGTGGCATAAAAATAGTCTTCCAGACTTGGGTTAGGAAGGTTTAGATGTCTGCTGAGTTAATGCAGTTGCAGAATAAATTAACTATCTGTTGCAGCCAAGAATCATGAGTCTGCATTTCAGGGCCTTGCAAGGAGAGGGGGGAAGAAGATAGAAAAAGGGATGGGGGGAATTAAAAAATTAGGCACACGCAGACAAACCTCTTTATTTTACAACTGGATTAATGGTGCCCTGTCTCTTTGATTGAAGACAGGATAAGCTGGAGGAGACTTTTTCTTTTTGGGCCCTGTCAGGGGATCTGGGCAGGTGAGGGAGCCCTGCCGGTGCCCCCCGGCACTACCCACCTCCCCTGGCCCTGGGGATGTCCTGGCTCAAGGACTCCATCAGGAGCCACCAGCCCACGGCCAGGTCCTGCTGCTATCGCAGCAATGAGCTTGTTTCCCAAAATCTGCCTCCAGCCCATGGGCACAGCCCTGCATGGGCTGGGGAGCCGGGGACTCCCCGTGGGCTGCACTGTGTCAGAACAAAGCCCTGAATTTTGACTCCTGTCGGATGCCACTAGAGTGTGGTTTAAAGCCTCAAACCAGCCAAAAGCTCTCACACCCTCACTCTCTCCACCACCCTGGATACAGAAATAGTCAGGTCTTTTTGTTCATGATTAACTGACTCATGCTTAGATATCATCAATTTAAAACCCATTTCAGGCAAAGTTACTGGAATGTTCTTTGCATGGACATATCAGGATATTTAAATTATAAGAGTCCCCAATAGGGGCTGAAAATATTCTTAATAATTTTCTGAAGATATAGTAAATTTGGTGCTAATTACTCTTATTTGCATCCCCCTCCCCCTCCAGAAAGGGTCTCTGAGAAGTAGAAAGAAATTTGGATACATAATGTGCACTGACAGCTCCTACAGTGTGATGGGGAGGGACAATTTGAGACTGTCACAGGGCTATGCTCAGCTTCATAGAGATGGGATTTCTCTACATGCTAAAGTATGAGGAAGGCTAAATAACTCACAGGTGTCAACGGCACCAAAGAATTATGTGTGTCTGACCTATGAGAGAATAAATCTCATTTCCTGCTTAAATCCACAAGACATCCCTTTAAGTATAATAAAAATGTAACATTTCCCCCCCTCAATTATCTTTTACGATTTTCTCAAATTTATAAAAACAAGATTTTCCAATTTTTAAATATTTTTTTTTTACTGGTAGATTGTGCTCTTTAGTATCATTTTACATAATTTAATACAATTTGTTCCATCCATTGGTTTTCATGGAGATACAAGCTGTTCGTTTGTGAGAAAGCTGGCATAGGCACGAACGTTGGCAAAGAGTCACCTCCAGGAGTTTATTCAGATTTCAAAGTTGCATGGGGGCACCGGCCATTTTGAAGGAGATAAATGTTAAGGTGGCTTCTTTTTTCATTTTCAATAATATTTATTTGATATTTTTATTTTTAACGTAGGGTTGACAGCCTCTCCCTCCCCCCCCTTCCTCAGTCCTTGGCAAAGTGAGTCATTGTTATTTTGTCAGCTGAATCGTGGTCACAGAAAATAATCTAAGCTTAAAAGAGCGGCTTTCCCTGAAACGTGTGTTATTGAATGAAAAGAACACAGGTGTTTCTTAATTATTTGTGCAGAAGGAAAAAGTGGTGCTGAGCGGATGAGCTGTAATGATTAACACGCTGAGGAGGAGAGGCCGCAGCGAGTGAGATTCTCTTTTCTTCCCTCTGTGCCACCCTTTCTGCCTCCTCCTGCGTGCCAGCAGGCAGTGTGGGGAGGCAGAGGGGACTGCCCCCTCAAAAAGAGCCTGCTTGGCTGTCGGATGTCAAATAAAGCATCCCTGTAGGTTGGGGGATGCTTTATTTCCCTTTATATCCCCCTGGGGTGGGTTAAGGAGTTCAGTAAACCCTCTCTCTGTGCACATTTGTGATGGAGGGGGGGGCAGTTCCCACTGTGAGCCTGCTCAGAGAGGGTCTGCACATCCCTACCTGGAGGCACCAAGCCTCTCGGCCATGGTTTGCCACCACCAGAAAGATGAAAGACGGGACTTTAGGGCTCAGCAGTCACGAAGGCAACGTGCCACCACCTTACATCACTCCTAAGAACAGCTCTGTGTTTCCATTGTAGCACGGTATTTTTTTAGGTATATATTTAGGTATTTTTAAACTGCAATTAGCAGTCAAACATTTGTTGTCCCAATGAGGATGCAGGTTTGTGGGGGCTGGCAGCATCAATATGAAGCTGTATTTCTGAAGGAGGACCCTGAGCCGCTGCCTTGCAGGGTCCGTGGGGTTTGTGTCAGTCGGATGCTGTATTTGGGTGCTTGGTGACATGTTTCTGTAGTGCTCAGGTGTGGAAGGACCATTTTGGTGGCTGGCGGTGCCCTCAGAGAGCGTTCACCTCGATCCTGTGTGCTCCCCAGAAATACCAGGAAGGAGTCATGAAAAATAAAATACTAAAGCAAAAGGACACAGGGCAGTGGAGCTGGCAGGGTGCAGTGATCGGAGTGGGAGGTTAGCCAACACACTCAGCTGAAGCCACCTCCTCCTGAGAAATGTGATGAACACAGATTTTTAATGATTTCAGGTCACTGGTTACCCACGGTTTACACCAGCGCCGTCACCCTCTCCCTTCACTCTCACTGGGGACATCAGGGCAGGAAGGCTCGTGGTGTCTCTGGAGATGCCCTGTCCCCTGTTCCAACCAGACTCGTGTTTTGACAGTGCCAGATCAGATGCTCCTGAGGCACGATCAGGCATCCCATTACACAAATGCTGCTCAAATCATTGAGGGGGATTGTTCAGCTGAAATTTCTCTGGTTACTCATCAGGGTGAAGTAGAGTCACATTCTCAGATTTGTACTCTTTGTTGTGTGAAGCTGAAATGCTGCTTCTCAAAACCTTGCCACTGAACAGAATGAGCTTTTTTGGTTTTTCCTTTGTAAAGCCTTTTGATTTTTATTTTTTTTTTAGCAAGCTCTGGCACTTCTGACTCCTGTAGGGAAGCATTCCTACAAGCATCAGTCCCAGCCTCAGAGAAAAAGACTATATTGACTCCCACAGGTACTAAATGATACATCAGTGCAAAGCCTCCTATGGAGGAACTCCTCCAAGGTGGAAAACCCCAAGAATATCCTGTATTTAAATAGCAGCTGCCTATTCTGCATGGTGGTAACATATATATAATTTTTCTCCCCTCTCCTGAAGCCCATTTCAATGAGTTTTGATGCTGATGTTGAACCACCAGCCTGATTCTGGGACTCACCTCCCAAATCTGGTGCAGATTGTGCTGTGTCTCGGTGGCCCTGTTGATCTGATACCTTGTGCAGTCAGGGAAGTTTTCTTTTTTTCTGTTTCCTGGTTTTGGTGCTTTTTGTAACCCTATCAAAGCAACCATGAGCCTTGTTCTCTCCTCTCCCTGGCCATCTGCTTGAAGCATCTGGTAATCAGGTGCAAGCCCCCACATCCAGAGCATTCATGCTTAAATTTGCAGCTACCTTGCCACCCACATTGGCTTTTGTTATACTGCCAAGATGTACCTCTTTGTGTACTCGATATGAGAGAGGCTTAAATTCCACCATCAGCCTACTGAAATTGTGATGGGCCAGGGTGACATTATCACCTTTGAACATAGATATGTATCAGCCTTCTCCCATTTTTCTCTGCTAGAGTCTCCAGCTAATCTCTGCTCCAATTGCTCATCATACCCAAGCCATGTGTGTGCTGCGGAGGTACAGCTCCGAGTTGCAAATAATTTCTCAAAGAAATATCTCAGTCTAAAACATGATGATGCTTAATGTGCACTTGTCATTTCTGGGATTCTTCTTATATCCCTTTTTCCATCTGAGTAATCTCTGTGTATGTGTCTCCATATAAGAGACAAATAGAGCCATTGTTCTGCTCCATATTTTAATTCCATATCTGTATTTTAGGGACATTGCTGCCTTCCCAACAGACTGACTAAGTATTACAAACTGCCAAATTTAGGCTTTTGGAAGTGGCTGCTACTGAAATTGCCCATTGAATTTAAGAGCAGACAAATAATTTCGTCAAAAACACAAAAGCCAATGACCTTGAGCACTATCCCCTGTCCCTTACAAAAGGATCCCTGAAGGAGAAAAGCCTCACTGCTGCTGCTTTGTATTTCTGCAGCCCCAGATTAGAAAAGAGAGAAACATCTTGACTCCTGATTTTCTACCGCATCCAAATTTTCATGTGTACTCGATCTGTTAGAGTAGAAACATCAGACTGAAGCACCTGGTTTGTGGAAGAACATGGAGATGTAAGGTATTTGCTATCTCCTGTGTTTGGATGGCAAGAGTGCCCATCTGTTTGAGTAGGAGTGTTTTAATAACACAATCAGGGTAGCAGACTGAAGTCCCAGGATGAGATGGTCCCTGGGCTTGCAGCTTCCCCACCTGGGGAGGGGCTTGGAGAGCCTCTGTTCCCCCAGGCAGCATCTCACAGAGCAGCACTCCCAGGCACTGGGAACCCACGGAGCCTCCCAGGGGAGCTCGGCAGCTTGGCTTTTCCTGGCCTCTGAAAATCACCTGTGCCAGGTGTGAGACATGCCTTGGGATGTGCTCAGTGGGGTCTGCCCAGCCCACATTCCAACTCGTTCCCCAGCACAGGCACACCAGCAGCAGGGGCAGTTTCTAAAATTTGGTGGGGCACATTTTAGGAAGTATCACACAGTGTTGGTTTGATGGTTGGCAACTGGGGCCAGCTGATGGCTGGGGCACTGGCTGTGTCCTCTAGTGAGAAATGTCATCAGCAGAGGCATGGGGAATGGTGGAAAAGAAGTACAATTCCAGAATGATCATATAAATCAGTATTAGAAGTATTTTCCTGTAGCTGAGACCTGATTCATATGTAGAAGGGAGATGGTAAAACACCAACTAAAAGTGCCAACTCTCTCTCAGTACTTACCGCAATTAATGCCATGTTGTTCTTGCTACACCCATCAATTTTTTTTTTCTTCCCAGACTGCTTATTCACTGTTGGTGTCTTCTATTACACCTTTTTTAAAATGTGGTATTTAAAAAAAAATCCACAGAAATATCTATAATGCTGACTTTTTTTTTTTTTTTTTTTTTTAAGTTTAAAATTAAGAAACAGCTTTCACTGACATAACTGCTTAGGGAAGTTATAAAGTATTTTATTTGTGGGGATTGTTTTTCAGCATTTGAAAACAAAGTTAAAAGGTGAAGAAGAAACCTGCAGCGTGTTTGTTTAAAACCTGCAACATTTCACCAACTCCTTTGAATTATTTCAAAAATAATAAAATGGCGATTGTTATTTTTTAAAACTGATTGGTCTGGGTTTTTCAGGCTTTTCTCATTATGTGACTATTCCCTGACCCTCAAAATATGAACCTCAGGCAGATATTTGTGCACAGGAGCAGGACACATTGCATCCATGTGTGATTCCTCAAGTTTGGCAGTGTTGTCGCCCATTCTACAGTCTATAAGCACCTGCCCTTACAGATCACTTAGATATTGCTGTGTGTGATTTTCTGAGGCTATAAGAAAAGACAGTAAATGCATTAAATATGGTTTCACAGGATTTTTCCACAGAAAGTGCTGGAAAGCCTTTATAGGTTATTGCAAAAGTCAGAAATAAACCCACAGGGAATTTTCCACAAATGGGTAAAAAAGAGGAGTATTTAGAAGAGGCCTTATTGGCTTGAGTCATGAAGCTGGCTCTCTCCGAGTGCTGTGCTGTAAGTTTAGTGGGAAAAGTTTGACAGCAATTTAATTTTCATTGACAAATACTGTCATAATATTGAGGGAAACTGTATCAACAGTAGTGGTCGATGCTCAACCAGTCATATGGACTGGACGAGCTTACCATATGCTTAACTACAAACTTCTCTTGGAAAGCTCCTTTAGAACACTTGACAAGCTTAAGATACTAGTCAGTAATGAGCTTGAACAGAACATGTGAAGTTTTACATTTTGTACAGAAAATGGATTAGTGTTGATGTGTTTCCTGTACAGAGGAGATTTGTATGCCGGAATCTGTGTAGCTACAATGCCTGCATGCATTTCCATAGCCTGAGGTTCACCCAGTCAAAGGAAATTTAAAAGTGAAAATGAAAAAAAAAAAAAAAAAAAAAAAAAAGAAGAAAACCAAACATAATTTATTTCTTCTGCACAGCATTAAGGTGAGAATCTTTTCATTTATGTTACACATAGAGTGTTTGAATTTGCAGTTTCTGGTAGTAATGGGAATGCCAAAAACCACAAACCGAGGCAACCCCCCATATTAGCATGATAATTATTACAGCAGGTGATAGGTCCAGGCTTTCATTAATGTGCAGTATTACTACCTTCTCCTTGCAATGAACCTTTTAGTCTGATCACTGCCTTTAGCATTTTTTGCTGTGATTTCTGTCTATAATTTCACACAGTCTCTGAGTATCTGAGCTGGTGTCTACCTCCCTGATGACAGGATCAAATCAGGTATCCAAAGATGCAAATGCTTTGTCTTGAATCTCAATGTGTTTTGGTTTTGTTTTGTTGGTTTTGGGTGGTTTTTTTGCAGGGAAGCAGGTTCTAATTGTATCCAAAATTAAGAAGTCTCGGTCTAAATGTGTCCTGTTTTCCCCCTCATCCCCTTGGCACATGGATTTTGGCTCCTGTTCATTTTGTCTTTTTTTTTTTTTTTTTTTTTTCCTTAATGCATTTTTTCACACTCATAGGCATATACGTACGTATATGTATATAAATATGCTTGTGTGTATTTAATGTATTTTTGACTGTGGCCAAATACTGTGCCAGGTTAGAGACTCAGTTAGATAATTCAAACAGAAGTCTGACCTGATTCTGTCTTAATTTGCTATGTTTTGTTAGCATTGAGCCATTTGTAATTTAGTTACATGTAGAGTAGTTCAGTGATGAGCAAGTTTTAACAATATGGAAGGCATAATGTATGCTTACATGAAAAGCATATACAGCCTTTCATTGCACTTTGTACCTGGGAATCATTCTCTTTTTTTTCAGTTTTTCTGTGCTTTCCTCCCTGAAAAGTAGCTCTCCTCATTAGAAAGAATTAAAAAATAGCCTTAAAAGTATGAACAGAAAATAGCAGTTTCTATGCATGGTTCAGCTGTGGCATATTTTCTTAGGGTAAATATTTTGGAAACTGCTTTGATTTCCAAGGTTTGCTGTTTTAAAGATATTCTTGTATAGCTAAGGTAGAATTAAGCCTGATTTAGATCCCTTTGCCCCTTTGTAAACCACACGTGACTCCTGAAATGGCACTTTTACAGAATATATGGGAATCAAGTTCAGTTTTTTTGCTGGCACATTGGTCAAATCTCCTGCCATTAAGTATAGTAACTGCCCTTTATTTTCCAAGCAAAGGGAATGGATGATCCCCTCAATTCTCGCATCGTTTTCAACCCCCCTATTTGTCACTATTAAATTTTATTTCTTGTCTGCAATCGGGATTTAGACTGCTTGGCCTCGAATTAGCTGGGTCTAGATGGTACCATCTGCCGAATGCTCAACAGCTATTAAGATTCTTAGATTTTTAGCGTGGTTTTTTTAATGTACTCATCTGACAAAGAAAAGAAAGCAAAAACGGTGTCCAGAATTATTTATTTTATCAGCCTGGCAACCAAAGTGTATTGGCATGGGTACATTCCTTGTAGAAAGTGCCTGAGAATACAAGTGTAAAGATGGCTTTGAAGCTTGCCATCAGATCGTGTTTCATTAACAGACACACAAACCCACCTGCCATGGGCTGGGAATGTTAAAAAATCATAACTTGGCGTGAGATGACCAAACCAGGAACTATTGTAATGGTGTGTTGTGCTGTGTCACAAGACCATAGCAATCACTAGTCTGGTTTATCTTGGAGATACTCATTACCTCTCAGATCACTATTTTAACAGTAAAGATGCAAACCCTCTTTAAAGAAATGAGAATTCTGTGGGTGCCTGTGGGTGCCCAGCCCTGCTGCTGCCCATCGGGTCCCTGCTCCCAGCACCCATCCTGCCCAAGCCAATCCTCACCTTACCGACACCTCCCATTTCATTCAACACTACCCTCACCACCAATGAGGCACAGAAGAAAAATTCCCACTATTTTCCTTTGTCCGCCTCTGATGTGGGAGCAGCTCTTCCAAAGAAACCCGCAGGACCTTGCTCTACAATGCTGCCAACCCCGTGTGTCACCACCAGGTTTTTATTCATCCTGCTTGAAGAGAAGCATTTATCAGCTGGTTTTGAAGCCTCATTTTGCATTTAAAAGTGCAATAATTGGACCAAAGACAATGCTGTTATATGCTTTTTAAAAAACCCCAACCAACCAAGTGAAGATGATCTTACATGGGGGGCTAAGTGACTGTGGGAATTTGCTTTTAGATGGAACGAGTCCAAACACTATCGTCATGATCTGGGCTGTTTTGGGTGCTTTTCAAGCATTTATTTGCATTGATATGATCAAACACCCTGTTCAGAATGGCTGCTTTAAACTCAACAAAACGAATGCAGGGATTCACCCAGGGCGAATCCAAAATTGTGTCTGGAGCTTTGTGCCTCCTTTTTAACAAGACTTTTTCTGTGTTCACTTTTTAAATGATGACACCATACCGGGGGTTGTCGTTCAACAGATTGTTGGTTCTTTTAACAATTTGTTCAATGGAGGAGGAGGAGGAGGGAGCAGAGGCAGCTATATTTGTAACTACTGTTGTTCAGTAGAATAATTGATTTTTCCAGTTTGGCAACCAATCCCCATTTTCTGCTGCTTTACTATTCCCTCCCTCCCCTTCATGTCTTCAATAAAAAGACACTTTTTCCTTCCAATTCTTAATAGCAATTTGTAGTCTCAGCTTTCTTGATTGAGGAAACTGGGTCCAAGAAGGAACTAGTGATTTGCTTGGTGCTGCTCCAGATGGGAACGAGCAGCTTCCTCAAAAGCGCCCTGCTGTGTCAGCACCCCCAACTTCCTACCCTGTTAACACAGGACTTCTTTTGACTCCATAGCAGTTGGTTTTCAAGATTTATTTTTTTTTTCCATGGAGGTTTTATGGAAGGGAGCACGGAGGTGCTGCACCCTCAGGGAAGATCTTCATGCTGTGTGTCACAGCAGACGCTGTGCCCATGCCTTGCTCTTTGAGCTATGAGGTTCCATGCTTTGGTGTACCTGCTTTTGTCCAGGGGCAGTCTGCCAGTCAGCTGGACAATGTCTTCTGGGTGGAGGGGAGTACTTAGTGGTTCTGTACACTTCAATTATTTTTTTAAAAAGATCTTTTTGCTAAATTCAGCAGTTCAATTTTCTTAAAATTTATTTTTATACCTGTTTCTATACCAAGAGAAGCCCTGTATCCCCATGGTTCTGATGAGTTATTCCTGAGGTAGATATACCTTCTGGACTTGCACGGCACAATACCAAGGCCCCTTCTATGGAACCACAACACAAAGGCTGCTCAGCCTCTCCCTCGAGGCACCCAGCAGCATCTCACAGGGTGAATGCAGTCAGCTTCTGCTGAACCCACTCCTTATCATCGTGTTAGCTTTTGGTGTTCAGGCTGAATGTCTCAAGGACTGTTGAGTGCCTTTTTTTATTAATAATTTAATAATTATCACAGCTGGAGGCAACACTCCACATAATATGCTAGCTAGGATATATATATTTTTTTAACCATTTTTTTGGAGGTGGAAGGTGTTTCTCCTGCTTCTTGACTTTCCCTCCTGCATCATCTGGGTGCTGGCCTGGGGTGTGCAGGAGGTTTGTGTCTCTGCTCCAAGAAACTTGCGCATCTATTTGCTGCCAAATTTTTAAAGCCCTTTCAATGTAAACACGTACAAATGTCTCCAAAAAAGGCCTTAAAACTCCAGTGCAGAACTATTTTGCATGTTAAACTTAAGAACATATTTAATATATTACCAGTAATTGATTTAATGCCTAAGTAAGACTAACTATGCATAAATTAGTAAAATACTTGCAAGAGAAGTGCAATAATTGCCTTCAAGTGAATGAAGTAGTTAAGGCTTCTATTTACTAGCTTTGTTAAGAATAAATGTCTAACATTTAGACTTCAGCAATTTCTTCAGCACCAGCCCTCTAACAGTATTCAAAAATATGACTGAATTTTGCAAGTTACTGTAATTTCAGGCTTTTTCTAAAGCTTCTAAAGTCAGATAAAGTAATTAACAAAAAAAAAAAGTCCTTTCTTTTCCTCTCGGTTTTGATTATTGCAAATTGGGAATAATAGTCTTGGTTAGTTTGAGTATTAGAAAGGTGAACATGCATCATTAATAATAGGATTTTATGAACATTTTTGTAATATTATGTAATATTTAAATTTATGTTGCTTTTTTTTCAATTTTACGTGTAGTAATTAATTTTGTCTTACTGACAGATGATTCTCAATGACTGATTTTCAAGAAAAAACCCAGACAGGTATTTTAACCCTTTGTTTTCATTCTAGACACCTCACATTCATGGGTCTGGTTGTAATTAAGGGGCTCTGCGCTTGGCTCAGTTGTGAATTGAAGTTTAGTGCTGTTTGTATGAGTTTCCATAGCTGTAACTTCATGCTAACCTTTTTCTGGATGGGTGGTGGGAGTGTGGACAGAGATGTCTGCTTTGCTCTGAACAAAATATCCTGATGCCTTGTGTTGCCCAAACCACCCTGTCCTGGCTTTTGGGAAATCAGTAAAGGAGTGTGCTGGCAGGCAGTGGGACCCCCAGCTTCCCTCTCCTCCCTGCAAGAGCCTCTGAATCTACCTCGTGTCCCGGCATGAAGGGGGTGTTGGTAATGTTTAGGTGCAGAATGGGAAAGAAATGATGTGCGTCTCCTGTCAGGAAGAGATGGTGACTTTCCAAGAAGCAAGGGAGGGAAGGGCAGATGCAGGACAGCCAGGACACAGCACCTGTAACACAGAGCCCTGTCCTGCTGCTTGAGTGTGGGGAACTGACTTCTGCCTCCCTCCTTCACCCTGCCTTTGCTTGCTATTGATCCCCTCTTAGCCTTGTGATCTGTGTGTTTCCAGCGTTTGTCACGCGGTGCTTGCAGAAGCTGCCAACGTCCCCGCGCATCTCTTGGGACTTCCACTGCAAATCGTCATTTTTAAGGATATACCCCGAAGGTGTAGTCCTGAAAACATTCAAGAATAAAAATGCATTATGAGATAGGCAGTAAGGGCTGTCCTGTGCATTTTAGACACTACAGATACCAGTCTGTCACTTGCACTGTGTCTGCACTGTTGAGTGCAAATCTCATTTGTTTCTGTGGTAGTGGAGCAAGAGAATTTCTGGCCTCCCACTTCTAGTAACTTCATGCTGGGCTTTCAAGGCAGAAACACCATCAAGAGTATTCCCTCACAGGGCCTTTTTGGGCCATATTTTTTGCTTGGGAGATAATAAACCTCTGCACCAAAGCAGTTGAAGTGAGCTGGGTGTGACAGCAGAACACAGAGGCTGCTGGGCAGTGGGGTGGTTCTCTGTGCATCCTCTGGCACCTCTCAGTTACCTGCTTGTGCATGTTATGTGCATGAAAATTTATAGATTTGAGCCGGCTTATATTTTTTTCCTGGCCCACGATACAAATTAACGGTCTTTATTTTATAATATTTCACTTGAATAGCAGCTCCCATAGTTTTAAAGTACTGAAGGATGAAAAGTCAGCAACATAATTGCACTGTTTGGTTTTTGTTCTGAGTGAGTCACGGTGTAATATTTTTCCACAGGTTGCTAATGCTGCCCTGGGTTGTGCGTGACATTGACTATCATCTCTGTAAAGAAATTCCACTTAAATTCCATTAGTGCCTGCTTTTCCTTAGCTTCGGCTCGTGCCCGCTTGTTATTAGATGGGGCTGTAACTTAAGGCTACTTCAGCAGTTGTGTGTTCCTTACCTGGGCTTCTAAGAAATACTGAGCTGGTTTGGATTTTGACTTACTGGGATAATTTTGTCACTTGGCTTTTTGGGTGTTCTGTATAGGCCCAATGATAAAGGTAGCCAAAGTTAGGGTATGGCATTGAAAATATTTCCTTGTTGTCCTGTTACACAGTGCAGGAATGATTTTGCACAGTTAGTCAGTTTGGAAATTCCAGAAATATCTCTGCTTCTTTTTATGCTGACATTAGGTTCTAGGCTGAAGATTTTTAGTTTAATTTCTAATTATTCACCCTGCTTCTGCCCCTTCCATCTCCACTAAGCAGAGCAGCGAGTGGTGCCTGCCTTTTGTTCTTACCACTATGTCACTTGACATTTTTTCTGTATTGAATCATATCCCATCACTTTCCCTGCTCACTAAAAGGCAGCCTGAATTTTTTTATTTATATATTGTCCCTTCATTCAAATTGTCTGCGGCTTCTCCTCCATTTCCTACTTTGAATAAATTTCATCTCGTTTTTTGCATGCTGCTGCAATAAAAGCTGAATAAACCCAGGTTCTTTGGGCCAGGCCAGCTCTCCCCTTGCTGTTAGCATGCAGAGCACTGTGGCCTCACGTGCTGTCCGCGTCGTGATGCATTATTTAGCTCAGCCTCCCATCAGAACTTAGTGTTGTAGCCTGTTAGGGGTCCACGTGGCACGTGAGAGCCCACGTAAATCACGTTCATGGATTCCTTCGATTCTTTTTGAGTTTGGTTTGTGTTTTTTTTCCCAGGGGGTGTTATTTTTTTCAAAATATTCTATTAGTTTTGTTACGTATGATCTCCCTTTTGTGAATCCATGCTGAATATCTTTAATTAAATCATAACTTTCCCTATTTTGTCCCTGATTAGTGTTTCCAATATCTTCCCCACTGCTGAAATCAGGCTGACTGGTGTTTAATTTCCTTGATCTTCCCTAGAGCTGCTGTTATATATAGGTGTCACATTAGTCCTCCCATCCACAGTCACCTCCCCTGCTTCCAAAGATGTTCCACAGATATTTGCTAAAGTGTCCCCTTGCTTCTGCCTCTTCCTTCCAGATTCTGGCTGGCATCCCATCTGCAGTATTCTTTTGGACTTTAGCTGCTTGAAGAAGTGCATTTTTACAGCTTCAACTTTTTGATTTATTAATTCTTCTGGTCCTCAGTAGCTGCTGCCCACGTTGGTGTTTGCAGTCGCCGTGGTGGCACATGTCCTGCCAGGTGGCCCCGTTGGGTGCTTGGTTTGTGAGCAGGGCAGGGTGGCCTTGTGCCATCCTCTCCATGTGCATCCCAGCCCTCCATAAACCCAGCAATGCTTCTTGATGTGCTGAGGCCACTGTGCCACCCCCAGACCATCCTTCCTCTTCAGCCTGAGATCTTCTGCTTTGCTATTTTGGATTTCCCGAGACACAGATCGCTTCTCTGACCCTTCATGTATTTTCGTCAGGCCGCATGTGTATTTTCTGCTGATATGAACTCATCTTTGAATGGTTGCCATTTCCGTATGGAGTTGTTTCCTCCGCTCCTTTATTCCATTCAGGGTCTGCTCCTCCTCTCATTGAAGTCAGCTGGGAGTTTTGCCATTGCCTTCCTCGAGAGCAGCAGTGAGCCTGCGACTCACTGACACTTCCAGCATGCTCTCAAAATTAACCCTGCTGAAATTGAGCATCGATATTGAGCTTTATATTTTAGTTGTAAATCCAACTCTAACTCCTTGAACACTGCTTCTGTTTGAAGAATGGCTACTATGAAGAAGTCCATTAATTTTAATGTAATTCTCCATGGTTAGATTTGGGTCATAACATTTCCACTGTCATGACTGCAAAAACAACATCAATAGAAAACTCAGGTTTTCTGGATGTTTCACCAGATGCACCAAAATCTGTCTGTCCTTCTTCCCTGTCACTAGGAAACTTGTAGTCATACAAAAATTGCTCAAATAGTGTTTAAATCTTTGGGGAGAGAAAAAAAAAATATAAGAGGAAAAAAGAAATCTATGAAAATACGGTAAAGCACAGGATTTGGGGGGGGGGGGGGGTTGGTTTTTAAGAGCAGCATGAAAACTTTTGCTTTTCCCTTGCGAATAATGCCGAGAGTCACATGCCTCTGTCCCCACAAACCATGGTGGAAATGAGACCACAGGACCCGTGACTTCAACCAGAAAACTGCTGCTCTGTCCTTAGCTCACCCCACTGCGAGGAAGGCTGGTACCACATATGGTATGTAAGCTCACACTCACTTCCCTGAGACCATGGAAACCCGAGCATGATGGAATACATCAGGGATGGAGTGGCAGCCTTGATTGCGAATATTTTTTGCTAAAGTCAGACACTGAATGTTACTGTAATGACATTTTATATCTCCCCTTCTATATTCTAGCAGAGAGAGCCACAGGTGTTCCACTGGAATTACTCACACATTTATAGAATTGGACATTCTGTCATTAAATGGACTTAAAACTAAAAAGCCTTTGTCTGCAAAAGGTGGCCAATAGAAAGGGACTTTGGATTATCTGATATCCCATAACTTAATCATATGGCTCTTAAGAGTGGGGCATAAGCAGCTGTGTCTCGCTAATATGCATGCAATATGTGTAAAGTGATATGCTTTAATTCTAAACTTGTTTTTAGCAGGAAGAAAAAAGCGTTTAGATGAGGAACATTAAGATTCAGCATTAACCGTTTTTTTCCTCGGGGCAAAATTATTCATCACCTGATATTTATTAAGGCAACATTTTTATTTTATTGCTCTGTACTGTAAAGAGTCTTTCCAAACATTCTCAAAGTTGTGCAGGGAAGTTTTATAGGCAGACTTGCAGGCAGCATTTAAAGTGGTTTTCAAAATTTGAGAAAGATAGATAGATATTTTCCTTTTCCTAAATAACAGTGTTGTCAAATCTCATACTGGAAATAACAGAGATAAGCAATCATATTATTTATTATTTAATTTTAATTTTTTTTATCCATCCTCCCACATTATACAAACTTGATTTCTGTATCGTAGCCTTAATTGTTAGTTTGTGTTGGTTTAATCTCTCTTATTTAAGTATGTTTGCTTTAATAATATTTAAAAAAACTAAGACAAAGAAACTGTAGATTAGAGACTTTATTTTCAGGGTAAAATGATACGGATAAGTGAGCGTCAACTGACCAGAAATTATTTGCTTCTGTCTGTTAGACACGTAATGGAGTCATTTAACTAGTCAAATTAGGAGCTGTAGAAATGCACCATGCTTCATTACTGAGTTCGAATGGGCACCATTTTACATTTACGTCAAAAATTATCTCATAGCAAATTAATGTTTTCATTGTGTGGGGAAGCGGGAGCTGTGCAGTATCAGCACCACCTAGAGGATGCGGCACAGATGGCTCGGAGATGTCGGTCACAAAAAACGGAGACGAACAGATTATCTCGAAAAGGAAAGTACTTCAAACAGGCTGCTGCCTTCCCCAGAATAGCCCTGGGCGTTTTGGTCCTTCATTCTCTCGAGCTGCACCTGTCCTGCAGATCCCCCCATCAGCTCACACAAAGTTGTGTTTATGGCACAGATTGGGTCGATCCTTCTGTAAAATCGTTCAATGTTGATACCACTGCTTGTATACTTTTAATGAAGAGATGCTGTTAGAAGTCAGAATATCACTTGAAGAATTCAGAGAATCAGCTCTCTGGGCAAACAGGAAGAATTTCCAGGTGAGGTTATGGAGGCTCACTCATCCTTGAAATTTCCTGAAAAGCCAAAAAGAAAGTTTTTTAACAAATTGCATAATACTTTGACAAAGGGAAACAGCTAGTGCCTTCAATGGTAGAAAAAGAGACAATGAGACAAAAGTGAGGGCAGTGCATTGAGTTTCAGCTTGAAAAAGTTATAGCAATGAACATCCATCATGCAGGAACTGAAAAAGGTAACACAGAGAATCAGTAGCACTGATAAAAATTGGTCAACGTTAGCTGTAAGCTGTTTAAAGCATGGAGTGCTTTTGGGTGGCTCAGCATGTGCCTTCCCAAAGGGGTGTTTGTCACACAGGAGGAAATATCAAACCTAGAAATAAACTCTGACTTCTCAGGGGAGGAGATGCTCACAGGTGGGACCGTGACCCACCCTGGCAGCTCTGCCAGCAGGGCCAGGGCACAGCAGGCACTCCTGGCATCGCACAGCCAGAGGAGTTGCACGGCAGGAAATTTTCATGCCTAAGTGTTTTGTGATGAAAGACTGCAGAGGCTAAGTGCCTCTGGCAGCGTGGTTTAGTGTTTCACTACAACTCCTGGAATTCTGGAAGGGAGATGGGGGAAAGTGGTTAGTGGGGCCTGACTGTGTCCTTCTCCAGCAGCTCCTGGGGGCAGGGTCCGGAGCTCTGGCTCAGCAGGGGCTGCTCTGGGTCTGTCAGTGCTCCCAGCTCCTGCCCAAATCACAGCCTGGAAACTCCCAGAAGAGCAGGGAGCCAGCACAGACCATCACCACCCAGCCAGGCTTCCCTCCACCTGAGCCAGAAAGTGCTCCCCAGTAACTCCTTCAAGGAAAGGGTCTCCTTGCACACAGAAACACACGACAGGCTGAGGAGAAATTTGCAGGATTTGAGCCTCAGATATGATTTGCATTAAAGATATTTTGTAAATTGACCAGAATATCTAAACATGTTTTCCAGTCTTATTAAATGTTGTGCATGCATAACTGTGTAATTCTCCATATTAATATTCTTAGAAGACATTTCCAGAACAAAACAAAAACATCCACAAAGTACTTTGACACAAAGAACAGAAGCTAGAGACAAAGATGAGCTGAGAGGGTGAAATAGACCAGAATTCATTTAATATTACATTTATCTCTGGAGCAAATGATCATTCATTAATTAAAATGTTGCTGCCCATTGGAGTTTGAAGACAAAAATTCTTCATAATTGTTTAAAGTGCATAATTTTTTTGTTATTTTTCATATTTCAATGAGTTGCTCTTCAGGATTCTTTGAAAAATCAAATAATTGCTTGCGATATTATGTCACGGCAAAGTACAGTGCTTAAATGCATATAGAGCTCTAAGTTCAAGAATCTGCCAGTGACTTTAGGGCCGTAGTTACGATGATGCCAAATTGGTAGAAGATAGTCCCCTGCCTGTGAGAGAGTTTTCTTTTGTTCTAGAAAAAGCTTTTCTCCTTTTTTAATGGCTTAAGCTCATTGCAGAAAAGGATTTCTTTGAAACAGTAAAGAAAAAAGTTAGGAGCCTTGCTTCCAAGTAGCCAGGTATTTCTTTCTTATTTTTTTTTGACTGTAGTAGCACCTTACTTATTTTCATGAATCTTATCTGCTGAGATAGTTCAGCCTTCATGTTATGTTTACCAAGGCCAGACTAGAGGATCAAATAATTTATAACCATTCCTGTTGGGTTTTATGTAATAACTTTGGAACTCATATAAAGTAATGATCCACAAACTCTTTTAATGTTCATTATAAAATATGAAATATTTCTCAGAACCATTGCAATTATGTGACCAGACATAACTGTTTCACACATGAGTAAATACAGGGAGGTTTAACATAACTTTATTATCTTCCTGTCTTTTCCTCTCATTGATGTGATAATACTGTTTTAATATTTTTCTAAAGAAAAGTTAAGTAATTTCAGAATCTCTATTGAGGCCTAGTTTATTGGTTTTTGTAATAGAGTACTCAAGAATAATTGTATTTATGATTAGACTGATAGTAGTAAATGTTGTTGTGCTGAATAGGGGTAAAATACCCTGAAAGCTTTATATTATTATACAAATATACACACATACATCAGTAAAAAGAAATTATTAATATCTGTCTGTCTATGCATTTATATTATGCTCATCATAGTATCAGTGCACCTCCTCTGGAGACTTTCAGGGGTTTAGCAGTTATTAAAATGTCAGAAGGTATAGGATGGCAAAACTCATTAAGGCTATATTTTAAAAAAAACATGCTTTGCCTGATACTCAGAGCTAACCTTTAATTTCCCCCTCCTCTTCTGATTTCTTGGGTTTAGACCAGACATAAAGTGGGTCCTGCCACAACCTAAACTCTCTGCTGAAGCTGATCAGCCCTTGTCAAACCTGGCTTGGGACTTTGTGGAGTTTCCAAGGTTTCCTGCCCTGCTCAGGGCAGGGGAAGCCTCTGAACTTTGTATTTGGCAGCCCTGAAGCCTCTCCCACCTCTCTTTGTCCGCGCTGTACCTTCCCAGGAGTGCTGGGGTCACACCTGGCTGAGGCCCTGCTGTGTCCCTGGGTCACTGCACAGGACTGAGCATTTGGTGCTAACCCAGGGGGAAATAATAACTCTAAACGCCCAGGAATAACAGCACTGAGGGAAGTCCCAAGCACACAGAAGGATGGTCACCTTCCCACCTTCCCCTTCTTCTCCTAGAGGAGCAGCTACAGCAGCAGGAGGAGGGTGAACCTGTGCATTCAAACTAGAAAATAGAACATTTTTATTTACCAGCATTAGCTGATAACATAAAGCAACCGAATTTTGGTCTCCAACTGAATGATATTATACAAACATCATCAGAAAACAGTTCTTTGGCCAAAAGAGCACAATCTAATCAAGAACTGACTTAACAAACGTAAACTACTTTTCCCTAGTTCTCCCTTGTCTGCCTGATTGCTGTCACTCAGGGGTAGGCACTGCGGGTTTGTCACTGGCCTGTGCCACTCTGAGGGACAGGAACTGTGGCAGGAACAGCCCCAGGGGTGACAGGGAGCCTGCATGGTGACCATGGAGAGGACACAGAGTGGATCTGCAGCAGGGTTTGGGCTGGCTTGGTCAAGCTGAGATCCACTGACACACCTTGGGGACCTTTTCCTGTTTTGTCTCTCCCTGACACAAAAAATGGTGCGACGTGGTGCCATGGATGAGCTTCCCAACAGCTCCATGGACTTCCAGGGCACTCAAAGGTTAAATCTCTTCAGTCCCACTGTCCTGCTTGCTTCTTACTATAGGTTTTGTGCAGGGAGGGGTAATTTTCATGCATTAAGAGAGGCGAATTTGGAAATGTTATTTTCAGGAGTCAGGGATAACCAGCAAGATGCTAAGTGTGGAAGCAGTGAATCCTTTATACCCTGTCATTCTGAACGAGAGAGAGAAATTATTTCAGAGAGTCCCTCTATTGCGTGGAATGCTTGTAGAACATTCTGTTCTCCTTACTTTTAAATTAAAATGTCTTTATTTGTCATTATGAAATGCTGGTGTGCATTGAAAAATGAGTCCAGTTGCATTTAGCAGTAGCAAAATGTGATATAACTAATGATACGATGAGAAGCATAAAGTATGCAGAAAATGCAAGAGAGTAAGAAGGATACTGGGTCTCCATTTTCTTATCTGAATTTAGTTTTAGAATTTAGTTTTTTTAGAAATTAGTTTTATTAAATCTTTAGTAAGATTTTAAATATTAAATAATTTTGAGGTGGAAAATTTTCTTATACATTTTTTAAAGTTTTGAAATTCAAGGATTATATCTGTTTCTAGTAATTTATGCATTTTTAGTCCATCCATATTAGTAACTTGATCATTTTTTTAAGGTTTGAATTTGGCCAGGCAGAGTTACACTACTTACTTTATTTGACACTGGAAAATAAATTTTCACTTACCTTTGGAAAGTAAGAAAAATTCAAAATGAGATTGTGAAAGATCTTACTTTGCACATAGTAGAATACAAGCCTGCAAAGGATAAAGGTCCATGTTTAAGGAGTCAGGAGGAAGATCTCCTGAAGAGAAAGGTTTAGGCAAACATTGCTTTTGTTCCAGGCTTTTTTTGCTCTGGAGTTCAAAGCACTGGGCAGATCCACAATGGAAAGGCTACTTTTAAACTTGTGATATGTGCTGGATGTTCACCCTCAGTTTCATTTAACTGCTTTCTACAGAAAAGCACATGATTTAGTTATCCAGGGATGGAATTTTTTCACTCTGCACTTGACCTGAGGATGCAGTATCCAGATTCAGGAAAAAAAAGTACATTGATGAGTTTCAACATATTTAGGCCAAGTATGCATTACGAAATTCCTAACCTGAGCTGATGCTGCAGGTATGAGCAGCAGTCATATAAAATGTATTTACATGCATTCTTCACCACAAACAAATTAAATCTCTGTTTTCAGATAAGTTTCACTTTACTTTGGAACTGCTAAACACTGAAAATTCAAGGCATGTATGAATTAGTTCAACAAACAGATAATTTTTTGGAACCTGGAACAAGTCAATTGTATTTTAAACTTGTCTCTAATGATAAATGGATTTATCATGAGCACATTACATGTGCACCTTTAGCATATGATCAGAGATGTCTTAGTTTATTATAGCATTTTCCTTGTGATATTATGAGCTAGAAAAGCTATCTTCAGTCCTGTCAGCATAAAAACTGCTCAGCAGGAGGTGAAGCACATGAAGCAGTTTCCAGGCCTCTTAACATATACAATTCATGCAGCTGAAAAGGTTTCTTTTTTTCCCCCCTTCTTTTTTTTTTTTTTTTTTTTTTTTTTTTTTTTTTTAAACCTTGGATGCCTAATGGTTGACTTTTTGTTGCTGTCTTGAGACACTGAAATTTTTTTTTCTGGAGAAAGAATCCATCATTAATTCCCACCCCCATACAAAGTTAAACCAGTCTTTTCTATTTTATTAGGTATTGGGCAAGATATTACATCAGAGGTGAGAGGGCTGTACGGAGTTAAGAGCAGAGTGTGATGAGATCACGTAGGCTGAGATTTTAGTTGCCATTAACAATGCTCCTGCCCCCTACATCAGTGATGCCCAGGTAGCTGGTACTAGTGAGAGCCAGATGTCCATTTCTCTGCCATGGTGGTTTGGAGAAAGAGCACAGAAGCAAAGAGCACATGGCCCCAAGGCAGCCTTCCACCTGCTAAAGGCTTGGTTGACATCATAGCTGCAGGGTCTGTGACTCCTGGAAAAGAACGGCATAGCCTAAGTCTTCTTATTTGCTTTCTTTCTCCTTTTTCTCTTCTCTCCTCTCTCCCCTTTGACTTGGGCAGGAGGAAGGAGAAGGAGGGATTTCTTCACCTTTGCACAAAGTCAGTCTTGACTGCCCTGCTGGGTGAGCTCCCAAGCTCCCACATGCTCCTGCTTTGTCCTTCTCACCAACCCAAACACTGCTCTCACAAAAGGGTGCTGCTGTTTCCAGGCGTTTGCTTAAGGGCTTGTCTCCACCTCAACCTTTCCTTGTTCTGCCAGCAAAGGGAGAATCCCTTTCAAGGGACAGCAGGAGCTAATTGCCCCCTCGACCCCTGCTCCCTGTTCCCCACCTCTACTAATAGGACTCAGCTGTCATTTCCCTGAATCTGAATGCAGGAGCCAGCAGCCGATCCCGGGATGATTTATCAGGAGAGCCCCACATTTCTATATGGCTTTTCAAGTACGCCACCATATTTCAGGATCACTGAAAAGGGCAAGTAGGTCCAATGACCTACTTACGTGAGACCAGTGACTATGAATAACATCGGTGCAGTGATGAACGTGCCACGACCTGTAAAATGCAGTTTGTTACTCTGCTTTTTTTTGAGTTGTTTCTTTTTTTTTTTTAAATTGGTGCTGATTTTGTAAAATGTTCTATAAACGTCCATAAAGTCTGGAAAATATTGGAGGGTATTTAAGTAAAATTAGGCACAAAAGTATGTGACCTGCTTCAGAAATGAGGTAGATAATGTTAGTGTTGTGATGTCCCCCAGGACTTAGCTTATAATGTTATCTTTGGTCATACTCAAAAGAAAGCTAATTTATGGCCTTTCAAATCAGGACTAATTAATATAAAATGTTCTTATTTTATATGATAAATTCCTTTGTAAAGAATTTTAATGATTTGTCTCTCTGAATAATTCTCTCCATAGTGTAGGATGTGAATATGGAACACATTATAAAAAAAACCAAAACCCAGAAGTTTTTTGGTAAATTCGAATTCTTGAACATAAATATAGAATATTAGTTTCCCTTTTTGAAGTCCATTGCTCATAGGTATCCTTCATCTGTTGGCATTACCTCACGTATGAAATCTGAAATCTCAGTGTTCCCCACAATGGATGTCCATGGAATTGCTGTCAATAGCACCGAGCGCACGCCCGGCACGCCGGGGCTGGCCCGCCCGCCACGCTGTCCCTGGGGACTCCAAGGGTGTCACTCCCGCCCGAGTGGCAGAGCGATGATCCATCTGCACTCCCTGCCGGTGGCACCTCGCTGTCAGGTGGCTTTGTCACCCGACAGCAGCGCCTGTCATCTCCTCCTGAGGCCCCACAGAAGGCGCACATCACCCGTGACGTGCTCTGCCGTGCGCTGGGTATGGTTTGTTCCACGCCTGCTGTCCGTGTTGCATTCTGAAAGCTCGAGTTCAAAAATAATATCCTCGTAAGGCCATGTTCTGCTCTCAGCCATGCCGATGAAAACCCACAATAACTCGGTAGGCCTTGGAGGATGTGACTCTGTCTTGCTTGGATGGCAGAAGGGTGGAAGATTAAAAGAACAAAGCCTTTAGTGGTGAGTTTCAGCCCAGAAGTGTGAACTTAAGGTCAAGGAGCAGAGTTTATGAGATTTTACTGCCCTGGGGCCCAGGCACATCTTGTCCCATGCCAGGCATTGCTGCTGTGAGGCAGAGGGAAGGGAGAATCCAGTAGAGTTACTTGAAGTTTGCACTGGTCTAATTGTAAGCTCACTTTCTTGGAAAGGATAGCTCCTAGAACATACTGAGGGTTAGGTGTAGCAGGTCCATACACTATGGAAAGGGAAGTGTGAATTTTTCTTTTTCTGTCTTCCTCATGACTCACTCAAGTTATCTCCCCCCAAACACATCCCTTTGTGGACCTTTGTAATTACAGGAGAGTCACAAAAATCAGATTTTATTGTTCAGTGAGAATGTGAAGTTATTTTCCTCATCCTTATTGCTGCATGCTGTAATCTGAGGCACCAATCAAAAATATTTGAAATACTGCCTCAACAAGGTAGTACCTTTCTTTATTATACACCATGTATAGAATTGCCATCAATGTGAGAGAAGGCTCAAGTTTTGAAGTAAATCCAGAATTCTACCATAAAGACAGAGGGCTTTGTGTCTGCAGCTATTTAAGCAGTGTTTTGTGGTAGCTAACCCAATGTTTTGGAGGTGGATGCAGGAAAGACTTGAAAGCCTTCACTTCCAGCAGTGAGGTTTTTGTAATTCATCTTACCATCTTCCAAGGAATTTAACATATTTTAATAAATCTTACCTAGCCTTATTTAGCTCCTCAGTCAGCAGCTGATGGACCTCTTGTGTGCATCTACAAATAACAGTGCGTGGCGCGACAATGTTCTCCTCCTTACTGAGAACATGGGTGCTATTGCTAAATAAATTTTAAATAATGTTAAAACCACTAAAGAGTTAACAGTATTCTTCTGTGCAGACAGCTCTGAAGGCCCGATTCTATCTGATTTATCGTTTAGTCAACTTTAAAGTGCCCCAGAGATCCCAAAGATCCTCTTGGCTGCTGCTGTAGGGGTGGGACTTTTATGAATGTGTTTGTATTTTGATAAGAAATAGTACTTTGTTAAAACATGCAAACAGCACACTTTGTTTTTTTGGTTTTTTTCCAAGGGCCATCTTTTCTCTTAACTGTTGTTAAGTTCAGAGTTTATCAGCACGGTTAGTATTGGTTAACCTTTATTGCTACAAATATTTCATGTTCCCTCTCCGTAACTGCCATCTGGAGACAGTCTGAATATTTTAGCAAGGTATTTATCAGGCTGAAATCTGCACTGAAATTGGCTGAATTGGTAGATATGGATTTCTAGGCTAACTTTTGATAGCCCTGTGGTGAAAAAAACATGTATATTGATTCTCACCAGGGACTATATTGTTAAAATATATAAATGTAAAAATTGACTTAGGAAATAAAAAATAAATGATAGCTATAAATCAGGGAGCTGATAAACAAATAAATATCTATCACTATTATATCTCGGTATTTCCCAAAGATATCTGAAGAGCACTTAATTGTAACTGAGTAATCAATTAGTCAATTAACCTTCTTCTCATTGAATATATATTTGATATAACTTTTGGAAGCTTGGGCTCTAAAAGGTTTATATTGATTGCAGGTTTCAAGGCCATATGTTTCAGTTATTGGATTTGTGTAGTCAAAATTGACATCCTAAGTTCACTAGAATATGTAAATATTTGACTATAATGAGTTTCCAAGACTGTTGGAGTGATGTAGTTAGTTTTCATTACTTTTTAAAACTACAATCTTTTGTGATTATGAAGTTCACCTAAGCAGAACACATGCCATTTAAATACATTTGTTCTTCAGAAGACACAAGCTTATTTTATGATCTGGCTACATCCTTTCACAAATTCACTTTTCACTCTGCTTTGGATGGAGTCAGTTGGGAAACGTTTCAGTGTTTTGTTGGAAAATGACGCAAACTGTGTGAATTCTTCAAATGGAAGTGTTTCATGAGAGCACTTTTTGGTTTGATTGTAGTGCTGTGGACAGCTGGTGCTGTGCCAGTGGAAGGCTGTCCTTGGCAGGGTCAGGGTGTGACCACCGCCCACATGTTCATACTGTCATACATGTCATACAGACACGTTCACACTGAATTTCTAAACCAGTGCATTCCTCCCCTGCTATCCTTAGCCTGCTAGGTGTCACCTTCCAGCTGAGCCCCTGGAGGCTGTTTCTGCAGGTGTCTGCAGTGGGCACACAAGGAGGTGTCTGCAAAAGGGACTGTCCCTTCCCACGGATCTTGTTTAAAATCCACTTGTTTGTACATTCAGCAGAAACAAGCTGTAGCTGCAATTAAAGCCTCTCATTTCAACAGTTGCCCAGCCCTGGTAGTTTAAGACAGCAGTAAGGGGCAGCAAAATTCTACTTTCACTGTTCACAAACTGGGAAAGTGGAATGTGGGGGATTTAACCCTTCCATTCCCATGAGGGGCACCTGATCTGGGCCTCCAGATACAAGCCAGGGTAGAAATGGCTTTTTCCTTTTTTTTAAGTACCGACTTTCCTCCCAGGAGCTAAGCTACAATGCTTTTGGGTTAACTTCCAGCAAGAGCGAAAACTGGCTGCCTTGCATGAGCAAGCTGAGCTCCTGTCTGCAATGCTGGGTTTCATTCACCATCAGCCTCCAAATCAAAGGCAAGAGGAAAACACCAGCAAAGTTTTTGATAATTTGAGAAATAGTAGTTAACTTATTCCTTTATTTCAGTGTGTGATATATAGTGCATTTCTTAAGTAATACTTTTAAAATTTTTGATTGTATCAGGTAGGAAGAAATAGCTGTACAAAGAAAATTCATCTATGATATGATCTTAGATGGCCATCAGAACCTCAAGGTGCAAGGACCTGTCTGTTAAGGACAGAATTTTCTGTTTCTCTTCGCTTTGGCTGTTTTTGTGCAGACAGGTTGATGGGTGAGCTTATGAGAGATGTATTGTTAAGTATTGATGATTTACAGAGACGCAAAACCCCTGCAGCAGTGTGGAAACTTGCTGAATTCCTTCTAGTGGTGTCTGGCTACATCAAAAGAAAAGTGAAATAATGGGTTAATAATAATCCGACAGTCTTCAAAATTTGTTTGATATAGCAGTGCACAAAAATATTCATTTCTGGCAACTCTCTTGACAACCTTTTGATATTTAGATTTTTTGTGTGTGCGCTTCAGTGTGTAATAGATTAACTTGGCTCTGTGGAAAAGGTCTTTATAGAATCCTTAACTGTTGCACTCATTATTGAATAAACAGCGCTTTCTTCATGGGAAAAAAACCTCAAAAACCTGCAGATTTTTCCCCTCTTAAAAATGCATTCATAATCTAGATATTAGCAAACTTTTTTTTTTTTTCCTCTTCGTGAAAAATATCATAAACCGTCTTGGTTTGACCTTGTTAATGCAGGACCACTTTAGTAATCTGTGCCTAATGATTTTTTACATTAAACCACAGCTTGTGTTGGACCCTTGTGTGTCACAGTAATTTAAGAACAGTCATTTTGCACATTCCGATCCCATTATGTTACATTGTTACTGAATAAAGACTGGTATTATGTTGCTCCTATAAAGGGCAGAAGTGGCCTGAATTTTATCTGCTGAACGAATCAATCTGGATTATGTCAGCTGAAAAGAATTGTGAACTGCAGTCTCCAGCAGATGGGGAGATTTTAAAAATGTATCTGTTTGGTTGTGAATACATTAGCTAAGATAATACCTTGTGGTGACTGAAAAGTAGTTTTTCTCTCTTTTTTTTCAATGAAGACTGTACCAATTATCATTTCAACATAAAGTATTAGGAGATCAATTGGGAACTGAATGCCATTTCCTAATGTTAATACAGTGTTTTATTTAAGCTGCCTTGACAGGCTGTCTAGGCTGTGGGAAAAAGACTGAGCAAATAATGAGTAAAGGGTTTAGAAAAAAGACAGAGGGTGGAGTTTGGCAAACGATGTGAGCTATTCATCAACAACTCAACAAGGATGATGGAAATAATAAGTACTCCTTAAAGAAAAGGGGAAAGGATTTTTTTTAAAGAAACAGTTTCCTTTAAAAAAATATTTAACTCTAACTTTGTATTACTTTCTGATTAGCTGATTTTAAACTTCCTGAAATCAGCAAAAGCTTCCCTTTGAAATGGATAGTCCATGTTCAAACAGCGCATTCTTTAGCAATCAGTTAAAAAAAAGAAACAGTGTCTAATTTCCTGTTCATTCGTGCAAATTTCTTACCATGTGGCATTGTCATTTAATATCTAAAGTACATTAATGCATTTCTATAATGCCAAGACCCTCAGACAAATCCCCTGTGTGAAATAATTTGTGTGAACTTTGAACTAACCATGAATAAAATCAAGATCTTATTATGTCCTTTATTTATATGGCACAGAAAAGCTTTGAAACTTAATACTAGCACCAACACGATATGCACATTCATAGTGATGCTTTAAAAAAAGAAGAAAAAACCCACTCAACTCTCTTACATTTTTGTGGGCTTTGCCCACTTTTCAGACACCATTACGTTACTTCTGAAAATATTTGTCTTAGAAATCAATAGGCTATTCTAATATTATTGTGTTCTGAGTTGCTAAAATTTCCATTCAGGAGATATAATTCCACCATCTGTAAAGTTCTAGATTTTATAATACTTATAAGCTGTTTTAATCTATTTTTACTGCCATGTTCTGTCCTGAAATGTCAGAGAGTGCAGACTGGGTCTCGGAATTAACATGACAGTTAAGAAACTTGGCAAGGTTTTACAGCAGATTGTGACATTAACAAAGTACAAAGGAGAATGGGGAAATTAACGTTAATGTATGCTTGCAGACACTATAAAAATCTATATGTCCACGATCAGGGAACTAAAAATAGGGATGTTTTTTATGTTGATGCCATTAAATACAGAGCTTTACTGTGAAAAGAAATTTCCATATGAAAAGCAACTTACTAAAAAGTAATGCTGTAATCCCTCCTCTGGACTGAACAACAGGTTTATGTATCCTAGGTCAAGTAGGCATATGGCTGGTTTTTAGTTTTCGATTTTGTTTTAGGCTTTTTTGGAGTCTATGATGAAACTGCTTTGAAAGCACTGTTTTTAAACAGCTGCAAAAGATACAGTATGATAGATGTCCTGATAAATGGGAGCAGTTATTAAAATTCACAGATTTCACAGTAAATCATGCAAAGCCCATCCTCTTTCACAGAGAGGAGCTGAAATTAGTGATTGTGGGGAGCTCTTCTTGAAGCCTTGCACCCCCTGAGCCTGCCCAGTGCACTCCCTGGTGTCACCCCAGTGTCACCCCAGTGTCCAGCCTCTCAGCCCATCATGACTGGCCTGGTTCAGCTGGGATGATGCTTCTCTGAATACATTTTTCTTTAATCAGTTGGAGATCCAGGACATGGTGCAAAAGCCCTGTCATAATGCCCAGGGGAAAACAGTGGCTTTTGCACCAAGCTCTAAGTGTTGGGTAAATCAGCAAAAGCTACAGATAATAACACTACCTTCAGAGTAAATGCGGGCTTGGGTTTGTCTTTAGCTTTTTTGTCTGAGTTTTTAAGTGGTAAGTTGCTCAAAGCTGTATTCAGCCTGGATCTGGGAGGGCCCCGGTGGCTGAGGCTTTGCAGGCTCCTGCAGCTTGGCACCCACAGTATCTAATCCTGATCCCACAGACAAAACCCCCTCTTTTCATCAGCTTTGTCGGGCTCTGGCTATGGAATGTGAAGATGCAGCTCCTGTCTGCTGCCTGGGGAGTGAGCTGCCTGTGGCTGAGGGCCCCTGTGCCAGCTGCAGAGCTGGGTTAAATCTCCTTTTTTTCTTGACAAGTGGCAGAAGTTGACTTTTAGCTGTACTGGCGCAGGTTGGGAGCACACCCTGGCTTGGTGTTGATATCACCCACGGGCCCAGCAGGAGAGAGCCCCAGGTTTGTTTACTGACACCCTTCCTTAGGACACGCCGGGTGACAGCCTTTTAGCAGAGTGATGCACAGCAGAGCGCGAGCTGCCATCCGTGAGTGGCAAAGCGCAGCAAAGCTCGCTATTCGAGGCACGGCCATTTCTCACACCGTGTCACGCTGCCGAAGCCTTGGGATATTTAAAGCCCAAAGAAAACGCTGCCTGCATTCCCTTACATAGCCCGTGTGCCTCGGGCATGGATTGGAGGCAGCGGGTGCAGGTGCCAGGGGCAGGGACAGCGCCGCGTTCCCTTGTGCGCCGCAAGCAGCCTGATGCAATGCAAACATTAATCTCCCAGCTACAAAGGAACAGCATGCATCCATCTGTTACTTTCTTTGCTCTTAATCAAGTTGGGGAGGGAGCAAAAGTTCATGTAGCAAATGTGGGCATGCACTCGACTGGGACCTGAGCTGTGGAGCTGAGATCGAATTTAGAGGCAAGGGGATTTTTGGAGGTCTGTGGATGCGAGGTTCCCTATCACTATGGATCTCTTCTTTCACCGAATTTGGAAGTGGGAATTGAATTTGGGGATGTGGTATTGGCCCACTCTGCTCTGTAGCCCACAATGCTGAGTGCAGACTGCTGTTCCTATTATGACTGTGCTAACAATTGACTTTTTGGTTTGGCTGTCTTGCAGAGAAAAAAAAAAGGGAAGGGAAAAAAATCAATCTCAACCAAAAAGTATTTATTTTTGTGGTTTGCTTAATAGGACGAAACATAGAAAATGCCGTGTTTTGTATGAAATGAGGCAAATTTAGGGAGGGGGGAAAACAAGGCAAAAAGCAGAGCACAAAAGCCGTGCAGAACCAGACTGTTAGAAGAGCAGAGGAGATGACAGCCCTTTTATCTGCTGCTTGAGCAGATAGAAAACTTTTCCAGGATGTAGGAGGCCTGGTCTGAACTTGCTGCTCTGCTGAGAAGAGAGTAACCCACATCTTGGGTATGTGCTCCTGCCAGATAGCTCTTCACTGAAAGAAGAATCTCTCCCTGCTGCCTTTGCTCACGCTACAACTCATCCCCAATGCATGCAGCATTTGACTCCTGTCTCCTTTGAAGCAGCCTATTCTTAAAAAAATCTCCCTGCAAAAAATTGTTCTCCAGAAGGAATTACTGCTACCCTGGGCAAGAGGTGACCCAGTCACAGCCATGATCATGGTGGGGCCTCCTGTTAGTGAGGTCACTTTTCATTAAACTTAATTTTGCCTGTTTCTGGTAACCAGAGTTTTGGGGGTGTTTGACTGGAAAAGAGGAGGCTCAGGGGTTACCTTATCACTCGCTGCCACTGCCTGGAAGGAGGTTGTAGCCAGGTGGGATTGGCCTCTTTTCCCAACCACCAGTGATAGGGCAATAAGACATAGTCTGGGGGAGGTTTAGTTTGGGCATTAAGGGGAATTTCTTCATAGGAAGGCATCGGAAAGGACTGACCAGAGAGGCGGTGGAGTCACTGTCCCTGAAGGGCTGGACGTGACATGCTCTGGGTCACAAGGTTTAGTTTAAGGTTGGACTCAATCTTGGAACTCTTTTCCAATCTCACTGATGCTATGATTCTGTGATCTGCTGATGGAGACTCCCAAATGCTACAGGCACAACACGCCTCAGAGCTGTCCCCTGTCAGCACTCATATCCCAGCAGTTTCTATACTGGCATGGAAAGCAATTCTGTTGGGCTGGTTGGAAAATTAGGAGCTACTTCTATGCGATGTTTCCCCAAAAGTTAAACTGATTTCCATATCAACGGCCAGGTTCTCATTGTGCTGTTTGTTCTGATTCCTTCCTGAGGGACATGTCCTATTTTGTCAGACTGTGTGCTCAGGACTTGTGGACACACACATCCAGCTATCTGAGCAGCTTTGCTTCAGCTCTGACTTTTTAAATCCACGTTTGAAGAAGCACATCATTTGTGGCCCCTTGTGGAGCTGCATTCTTATTTAGAGCAGGGCAGTAGCAGGTAAGAGAAGAATGCCATAAAATCATTTGGCTGTGGCAGTTATTATCTATTAATTTATCCTCCATTTTTTCAGTTCCATGACATATGAGTCACCCAGAGTTGGCATCCTACTCTTAAATGGGGACCCTGTAGTATTTGGCAGTGCAATGAGCTGCCTAAGGGCCACTGCTTTACTGAATATTTAGGCCTGTGGCATTGCTTACAAGTTTCACATCTCCTCCTCTCAAGGGCTTGCAAATAAAAAAAAAACTGAATGAAGGAATCTTCAGCCTTAACACAGGATCAGCTAGCCCAAGAAATATATAAATATCAGATGTTTTTTTTTTGTAATGAAATAAAATGGAAAAATGTGTTCATATTTCGTGCTGGTGGATAAAACTGATTGAAGGCTATCTGAGGCCTCCTGTCTATTAGAGGAAACCTTGTGAATATATCTCTGAGTTTCTCATAGGTCCCTGGAATTTGGAGTGGGAAGAACACAACTGGTTGAGAAGTTTCCTTCCCCTTTGTTAGTGAGGCACCAGGGATTGAAAACTTCTTGCCTGGCATATTCATGTGCTTCCCTGCCCTGTGGTTGTGGAGACTTTGTGAGTCTGTGGGAATGCTTCATCCTTTGTCTTTCCAAACAAATAAATTACATTCATGAGATGGCAGTTTTATAAGTTTTCTTTCTTGTGTAACTTGAATGTTTTGATTCCTTCTTTTCATTACAAGGCAGAGGTCTCCGAATGCTAATGTGCCCTTAACTCACATGATCCACGCAAAGTCATGTCACGTGCAGTTTGTGGTTAGGATGGATGTGGAAAAAGGGGCATGGAATATCCTAGTTGTAGAATGTCAGAGGTTTTCATAGGAACTGCAGTTACTCTCAGACTTTTGTAGGGTTCCCATGATTTCAGATGTACTGAGCTGCTCAGCCTGGTAGCTTCTTCTTTGAAAGACACATTCGTAGCAGCCACTCATCCATCTTTTCTTATTTAGCAATAGTTCTGTGTCTGAATGAAGAATTACATATCTATGTTTTGTAAGGCTTGCTTGTCTGGCTTATATGCTTTTGGAGTGACATCCAACAAGCATTTGAATAAACTCAGCTGTACATTGTAGTGTGAAGACTTTTGATTTAGTTTTTGTAAAAGAAACATGATCACTTGTCAAAGAAAAGCTAATTTCTGCAGCATGTCTTTCAACATTTTCATTCCTCTTCTGCATTTTACACCTCTCTCATCTTCATACAAAACACTTTCTAGAAAGGTACATTCAACAAAGGAACCTTTACCATGATCTTGGGGTTCAAACCTGCCAAACATTCAGTACAGAGCTGTTAATATGCATTTAATTCCTTGACATCTGATCACTTTCAAGCTCCCCATTTTGACCACTTTTTATTGGAAGTAGGTGCTGTAAGGTGTTTTATGGATAGCGTGATTCTGTTTCCCTCTCTTTGTGGGGGAAACTTTCCTGATTTTACTCAAGCTGAAGGTGGTGTGGCAGTAGCTAGTCTGAGTTGACCCACAGATAAGCCCTGTCCCCGTCTTCCTGGTGAAGATTTTTTTCTTTTGCTGCAAAGCCTTCCTTTTGACTTCTTACAGGGGTAAATGATGTACCTGTTTAAAAATAAAATATTATAGGGCCACCTGTCCATCAGCCATACTTTTTAATATCTTTCTTTGTCCTAGAAACCCTTCTGTAGCCATTGTAGTCGATGTAAAAGTATATATTGCTGTAAGATGCTGCCAGTGGGCCGAGCTCCTGCTCAGGGGAAGTCTCGGGGTCAGGACTGGGGCAGCTGCTGTGGGCTTGGAGTGTGTACAGAGAATGTGCCTTTACTGTATTTAAGGTTTTAACAGAACTTGAGATGTAAAGCAGCAAGTTACTGGGATAAAATTAGCTGTACTGGTGGCGTGAGGGGAATTAGCCCTGCCAGTTCAGTGGGTGCCCATCGTGCTCGACATCGCAGGGAGCTGGGAAATAGCTGGAAATTCTGAGAGAGCCACACGAGGGAGCTCACAACCCACGAACAAGGAGGACGAACTCTTTTTTTTTTTTTTTTTTTTTCTTTCTTTTTTTCTTCTTCTTCTTCTTTTTATTTTTTCTTTTCTTTTTTTTTTTTTTTCCTTTTTTTCCTTTGGTCTGTCCAGCCCGGGCGCCGCTCACCTCTCACCCCTGGGAGGGTGTCAGTCCCTGCAGCCCCTGGGTGCCCCAGGTGTCACACAGGGGCTGAGAGGTGCTGGGGCATCACTCCAGGAACAGAGCAAACAGCATCCCATTGCACCAGCCTGAGGAGCCATCTCCTGGCAGGTGCACCCCAAACTCCAGGGGGCTGATGCTTTTTTGTCCTGAGGGATTTGTGAAGAGCTGGGTGAAGGATAATTTTGTCTTGACCATGTCCACACTTTGCACTTAAATAACCAAAAGAACACCTCTTGCCCCCGCAGCGTGGCAGCTCCTGGGCAGCTGTGGTGGGACATGTGCTGCTCAGGGTTCCCTCTGTGGGATCATTGCATCAAGACTGTGCTGTGGTGAAGTCTGCCCTCAGTCAGTTGGGAAAGTTGCTGATTTATTTTTTTTTCCTCCTAAAACATACTCAATCTAGTTTGTGTTTCTTCAGTGGAAAAGCTTAATTTCAATTTACATTTCACATCTAGAGGCTTTGCTATCACACTGAGACTTCCTACAAGGCATCCAGTAATGTTGCTATCATTTGCATTGCTCTAACAAAAAAATTTCCATCTGTCTTCCCAAGTCCATAAAACTCCAAACAAATAGCAAATACTATGGATGTCTGAACACACAATAGCATGTCATTTTTCTTCCAGCATTAGTGTATGTTGCAGACACTAAACTACTTCTCTTCTGAAGGGTTTGAGAGACTGTTAACATTATTCAAATTAAATTCAATACTGATGTAAGTTAGTGCAGTTGGAATTATACACAAAGTATGATGTCTCATCTTTCTGTCAAAAGCTGAGCTCATCCCTGTACACCTGCCAGCTCAGCTTCAGGTGGTCTTTGTAAACCCAGAGCTGCCTCAGACAGGCAGTTCTTTCCCTTGGCATCCCCCTTTCCCCCCGAGTGTGCTTTCTGCAGCTCTGCAGTCCCTGGTGCTGCAGCTCACTCGCTTATTGTCCCCTCCCTGGTCACCTTGCTCACCCTCCCACCTTGAAGGTATTCTGCTTCGTGTTTCTAGGGGAGTCATATGATGCCAGGAACAAAATCCATCCTTCTTAGAGCTGCAACCCCACAGATTCTCTTTGGTTCCCTTTCCCAGACCTGTTGGGACCGATCCCTTGGAGCTGGGGCCAGTCCTGTGGCCAGAGCCAGGGGTGGCAGGAGCCCCTCCGTGTGGGGTGCCCAAAGACCACCTCACCAGACAGCTGGGCTTCTGCAGCACTGCTGATCCCAAGGGCTGGTCTGTGCTTCTTGCTCAACTCTTTCTTGTTAAAGCAATGAGCCAAAGCCATGTTCTTACTACAGCACTTTTCCCTTCTCCAGTAAGGCCTGTTCGTGTGTGTGCTCCCAGGTGAGGTGTGCAGCAGTGAAACCTGAGCTGCTCCAGCCCTGCTGGGCACCATCCACACCAAGGGCTCTGGAGATGGGGATGGCAATGCTGTTTTCTTGTAGGCAGCATGAGGAAAAGAGCACCTTGCCCCTGATGGATCTCTGGCTCCCACCAGGCTGTGTGTTTCAGACTCAGGTGAATCAGTGATGTGCACGATGGTGCTCCAGATTCATGTTTTCTTTCACATTTCTCAGAGCCACAGAGTGTCAGTACAGCACAGTAACATTGTCACTGGTATTTCTTCACTTCTTAAGGGTGAAGGAATGGATTCCTGCCACCCTTGCTGCTGCGCTTCTATTTTAACCAGCCCCTAACACCAAAGGGGTGCTACATTCAAAGCTCCAAAGAGCACTTTTAGAGCTATGAGAATACCATATCTCATGGTGATTCCTTATCCATTTTTCTCCTCCTAATTACTGCAACTCCCGGCAGATCCTTCCAGGTGAGAAGGAATGCTCCATTTCCATGCAGCACAAAGCAGGATTACATACTGGACAGGTATTTTCCTTTAGCTCTGATGTCAGTACAGGGTGAGAATTATGTGCGTTTGACCCCAGCACAGCTCTGCTGCCAAAATCCCGGAGAACAGATCACATTTGCTTTTTGTTTCAGCCTGCTGTCCATTGTGCTTGCACAGAAGACACCCACTCCGAAAGGCTGGTGTATATTTAGTAAATTATTTGTTTGCGAGACATTTTTGCTTACTTATTTATTCAATTTGCTGCAGTTATTTTGCTTAGTCGACTCACCACAATACAACTTTGTACCTTCAACAGGACTAAATATTGGGTGTTTTCTGGGAGGTGAAGCGACAGTTAAATTCCATTTTTACTAATTATGAACTTACTCAGTTCTTTGTCTCCTTTAAGCATAAAAGTAGAAGAGGATGTAGAGGAAAAAAAAAAGACACTGGATGGGTTTAGTTTGATTTATGAAAATGTGCAGAAGTCTGAGCACTTCAACAGATCTTGTCTGTAGAGGCTAGACCAGCTGTGTCTGGACAAGGCTGGCAATCTCTGCATCAGGAGCTCTCCTGGCACATCTGGAGCTCGCTGCTCACACCAACCTGCTCCAAGGAAGGCTTTTTCACTCTTTCCTCTTGATTTTGTTCAGTAGAATTGATTGGAGGATTTTCAACAACCTTGTTTTTTCATCTGAAATCCCAGTCCTTTAAATAACCTTTTTCCCTCTGCTGATTGTGGTGGAGAAAACGAGTTAGGTTGAGTTGCTGAGTGAAAAACACTGGGATTGCTGTTGAAAGAATGGTTGAAATTCCACATGTTTTTTAGAACAAAAACCAGCTTTTTCAGTTCCTAACAGCAATTTTTCAATCAACTACTGATACTTATTGCAAGCAAACAATATAAATAATTTGAAGATGTAACAAATCCTCTTTTTTTCTTTTTTTAAAATATGTTCTGAGCTTCCTGGTTTCACATGCTGCTGGTTTGCAACATTCTTTGTTGAAAGCTTGGGTTTCTCTTTCAGGGGGAAACGTAATATGAAAGTTCTCTTCACAGAAAAGACAAAATTTTATAATAAAAATATTAACAAATTGCAATTGAATAGAGGCTTGAGGATAGATTAAATATAATGGACATATTAAGAGAACACAGACAATGGCTTTCCTGAGCAATTATGAATCTATAGTCCTAAATAGTGGTACTTTGGAGAAAAGGAGAGAAAGAGAGAAAATTAGTATCTTTTAAAATGTGAACATAATATGCAGACTAATAATACACAGTAATTTTGTTCTTGGGAGAATTCACCACTTGTGTATAGCTCCAGCCAGCCAACCTTTCCCTGTCAACTTCTGCGGGGATTTTGGGTTAACACTTTCCCATTTGCCGTTGTGAACCCTGGACAAATACTCATTAGAGCACAGATTATGGTTTCAATTGCTACAGTGACATAAGGCTGCCCCTTCCAGAAGCCATCAGTGGGAGCAGAGAAAGGTAATTATTGATCACTGGGAAGAATAAGGCTGGCAAAAGGTGGCTGGGGTAGGATGAGTGGGCCAGAAGGAGAAGAGAACAGACGGGCTCAGGCAGCTGAGCTGCAGCCGTGTCGGGAGCGGCGCTGCCGGAGCGGAGCAGCCTGGACGGGGGCTCTGGGATCCATCCCAGGCTCTCAGCAGCTCCAGGGAGCCCTTGAGCCTGCACAGGAAGGGGAATGTGCCTTCCTGCACATCCAGCTGCTCCCAGGCAGTGAAAACCGGGCATTTAGGTAATATCAAACAATGTGGGCAGGGTTTCCTAGATTTGCACAAAGTCTTTAAGAGCTCGATTGAAGTGTGAGCAGTTCTAACTCCAGCTGAAATAAAATGATGGCACAAATGAGCAGGGCTTGTGGGAAGCAAACCTGAAGCTCCTGCAATATTCTGACCCAAATCCCAGTGGTCCTCTCACATTTCCATGCCTATCCAGTGCAAGGCCTCCCAGTCCCGAACAGTTGCACGGAACAAAAAATGTGCCCCTCATCACTGAGATTGGGTTTTGTGCCATTCAGAGCTTGTGCAAATGAGATCCATTTGGCAACACTGCCAGGGAAGTGTGAGGCTTGTAGAGCCTCCTCCGTGTCCATAACGTCAGGCCATTCATACGGTATTTGTTTTCCCATGCTACTCCACCGGCTTCCTTACTTTAAGTAGGGAACAGAAAGCTCAAATTTATGTATTTATTTCTTTCAAGATATCTCTTCTGGGTGCTTTAGGCAGCCTACTTTGGTCTAGGTGGTAGGAAATTTTGTACTTCCTTACAAGATTTTTATGGACCCAGTGGGATAAAATCTGCACTTGTAGAGCCCAGATGTTTCTGCAGCTGGACTTTGCTGAGTAACACATGTAAGGGCTGAGAGTTACGTGGGGTCACTGCTCACAGAAGGACTCTTCTGCTTTATGTGTGTGCTTGTTTTCATGGTTACTACCTGGAAAGTTCATCCCAGTGTTAATGCTCTTGTTGCATTTAGTGATATTTCAGCTTCTTGATGGAAGGAATAATTGAAGTAACTTCAAATAGAAGGGCCTTTCTAGGTCAGGGAGATTCATGCATAACTTTTTTGTCACTTTTGAATATAGTGGCTTTATTGTAATTGGTACAATTTTTTGCTTTATGCTCTGGTTGAATATTTCAGTATTTTCAATTGGGAAGGCAGAACACAACCCCAGCACCCTGGCCTTACATTCACCTGAGGGTTCAAGTTACATCTGCAGGTACTGAGCCAAGGTGAAACCAGGCACACATCTCTGCTTACCTCAAAACTTGCCCAGATAGGTGGGTTAAAAGATTACAAACTGAGATAGGCCCCCATTCATGGCTTTTTTCTTAGGTTGTCATTTTATGTTAGTTGAATGCCTCTGTTAATCTAATAGATTTTAGATTTATGGTGGGTTCTATACCATGTCATATTTTAATCAATACATATTCCAACATTTAGATGGACAGATGAGAAAATCTGCCTCATCTCTGCACTTCTGTTCTATCAGCTGTCAATAATTCCTAATTTGAATCCTTCAAATGATCAGATTTATGGGTTTTAGTATATTGCATTAATCACAGAAATTAACTTTTGTGGAAAATGATGTTAAAGGTCATATGGAGTCTTGAAGGAGCAGTAACTGTGTCTGTCTTGCAAACATGTTTGCAGCTTCTCTAAGATAAAGTGCATTAGAATATTTATCTGCATGAATCCTGCTGATTGTTCCTTATGTCTAAGGTCAGTTCGTGCTGGTGAGGAGATAACGCCTGAAAGAAAGGATTGCTGAAATCTGCAGATTTAAGAAGTCAGATGTGACACCAGGCTTTTTGTCCTCCAGTAGGGCACAGACAGGTCCAGCATAATTTCACCTGAATAGGTTTATCCAGCTGAAACTCTAGAAAATTTGTTTTGCTGAAGGTGGTTCGTGCCGTGTGTGTGCCATCATGCAAGGGTTCAGAGCAGGGGGCATTTGTGGAGGATGGAAGGGGCAGAGCAGAGGGGAAGGTCTGCCCTGATGCTCAGGATCCAGCTTAGGGACGCACTCCTGAACCTCAACCAACACTCCCTGGGGCAGCTGGGGCTGCTGGGGTCCCTGCAGAGCATGGAGCCAAGCCCTCCTCAGAGGGGCACAGGATGGCCACTCACACCTGCAGCGCTCAGCACTCCCCGCTTGTCCTGCACAGAGTTTGGCATTTTGATTTTCCCTATTCCCATGGAATCAGAATTTGTGATGTTTGGAAGGAAGAGCGAGCAGTCTTTGCACCTCTTTCTGTAATAAACACTCAGGAAACTCGTGCTGAATTTGGTGCTGTGGGATGGCAGCAGCAGAGTCTCTGCCACCAGCACTAAGCAGGGCGCAATGTCACCTCCTGGTGCCACCAGCCAGCTGAGGCAGCAGCAGCTCCTGGGGAGGACAGACAGAGCCAGGAGTCCTGGCAGCATGTGTGTGCCCAGCACCAGGCTCCCTGTCCTGCCAGGGGCTCCCCAAACCCGTGTGTCCCTGGGGTGATGGACAACATCAGCGTGCTGCCTGTTCCCAGTGCCCAACCAGGGCCATGCAATGGGATTAACTCCCTTTGAAATAATAATAATTGCAAAGCCAGCAGCGGCTCGTGAGCTCCCTAAAATTTTCATATAACCCCTTCTTATCTGCCTCGAGTTCAGCTGCTGGTTCTAATTGGCTTCACCAAAATAAACTAGAAATAGCTTTGTTGATTTAGTTGGATCTGTGCTAGAGCTAAATGCCCACAATTCTCCCATCTGCAAAAAGACAGAAGGGTCCTAGAAATGGCTACAGTTTTACAGATATTAATTAATATTTGTGAAGTGCTTTCTAAGCTTGGAACAAAGAACAAAAATCATTGTGTTATGAATAAGCAAACTGAAAAGAACAACCATAAAATTGCAGTGAATTGACTGCAGAACCTAACAAGGCCTCTGCATCTCTAATTTGTATATTTCTGTTTACCACAAGCATGTGCTAAGAAAACATGCACAGAGGAAAGGTCTTGTCCCTTTTAACAGACAGTTTCTTCTCCATATATCTGTATGCATGCAAATCCATTATAAACACAGTGTTGTCTGAAATACAGTTAATAAATGAAGGTAGCACAAATGTGATTTTAAATCAGTTTAATAAAATTAGTCATGTAGATTTTAAATCATTTTTACAGTTGATTTAACATTTGTGACTGGTTTATAGATTATGATATAGGATAGTGTTTGCATCCTTGCAATTTTATTCCAATTTAGAAACAGTACAAATATTAATTTTTGCTTCAATAATGGAGCCTTCGAGAATTAACTTGTCTTTTCTCAATACACATTTTATGAGAATGCTTTAAATATGATTTTTAATATTTTTGAGGACTTTATTGCATATGAAGTTCTTTTAACTGGGACTGAGCTGGAATCTCTTCACAAAACTTTCTTGCCAGACATATGTAAATGTTTTTCATCATTAAGTTAATGGCATGAAATACATAAGAATTGTTCTTCATAATGCAAGACATTTTGTAAAAGTAATAAAAAAAATGTAACAAACTTCACATACCAAAAGGAGTGAAATTCCCCAAATGGAAATAATAATTGTGGGTCTGTTGTCAAAACCCAGCAATATTGTGATAAAACCCTAAATTTCACATGATTTCAAGTGACAAGTGAGGAGCTAAGCAGTATCACCTTATTTACAGATCTTGCACAGGTTTCTGCAGGCAAAGCTGGATGGGGAACAGCTCTGGGGTGTAGAAACTTCCCTGTGCTCAGAGCCGGGGGGCAAATGTTTCCATCTCTCATTGCTGAGTGGGTAAGGAAACGCTGGGTTTGAGTTAACATTGCAGACTGTATGGCCAAGAAAAGCAGTCCTGTGCAGAACAAAGCCAGAGACTTTGCCTGGATCATGGGGCCACTCAGGAGAGAAGTCAGTCACGTCTCTTTACCTGTGCTTTCTTAGAGCTGAAGTCAAACATTAACATTGCTTTTTATTATGATTGATTTTAAATGTGCCGTCTTAACTGATTTTATGAAAGTTTGGTTCTGGGCATTTTTCTGCTTTTTCAAAGCAATGGTTTAGAATATTTTGCACTACCTGAAACTGCAGACCTGCAAAGTCACCATTCAGAAGTGCTCCAGGCGATGCTTGTGAGAGCTCTTGTTTGGGCTGCTGTGACTGTTGTCCTCCAGGGCCTCCTTTCAATAGCTGAGCTACATAAGAATGAAGGAGATTTAGGTGCATCTGTGTCATTGTCAACATCAAGAAATTAATTATCATGAGTCAGCTTCCTGCAAATCAAGAAACTGACTGTCAAAACGAGATTCAAGAAATAAATGCATTATGGAGGGGTTTTGATTTGTTTTTTTGGATATGATATTTAATTCCCTCCCCTACAGAGTCCATCCCAAGACAGGGATTTCTCACAGATATATCAAACATTTCCAGAGAGCTGATTTTTATTCCTTTAGCATGTCAGGAGCACTCAATCTACTTTTCCCCATATAGCAATTTATTCTACTTCCCACTTCTCCTCTTGATTCAGTTTGTGGATGTGGTGCTAGCAAATGCCTTGCCAATAATGAAAATACTCCCAAAAGGAGGCAACTTTGATCCTAGTCCTGGTGGTCCACATGTGAAAACTGGCCATTAGAAGGGAACTGGAAGCAATAGGCACTAAACTATTGTTCTCATGAGTCATCACAGAATACTTCTGAGCTGGAATTTCTGTTTCCAATCAGGTTTTCAGCTGGAAGTTTGGAGTCTAATTTTTTCTAAGAAATAATATTAAAAAAATCCTAAGGAAAAGAATCTCCCTTCCCCTTCTCCCCCATTTCTTTTTACACTTCCCTTTAATCAATCCCCTGGTGCATAGCACATTTCCTTTAGCTAACATGCAATCTCAGAAGAAATAGCATTTTGTATTTTCGAGGAAAGATTACTGCTGTGAAAAGAGAGTGTGTCTGGGTTTTATAGGCATTGAGGTTGCCAAAGGAAAAAGTTGTCTTGTAGAGGACACTGAAAACATATTAAATCTAGATATTAATTCTTAATGTAACTACGCATCCTGCATTCAATCAAGAGCAGACTAAGCATTATAGTGTTGGAAAGCAAAGTGCAATTTGTTCATTCGCCCTAAAAACCAGGTAAGCCATCCCTAGAATTATAATTGTGAACTACTCAGAAATCTGCATAATGCTTTTTACATGAGCAAAATCTGGCTTTACAGTGTTTTGAGGAGAGCTGGTTTGGACAGTACAGGAAGCTGAAGGAAACCTCGGTGAAGGATGAGAACTTTGTTGCAGTTAAAATAAGCCCTTTTCCTTTCATAGCTGACAAAGAGGTGGAAAGCTCACAGTCCTGGGTTCGAACACGACCATTAGCCCCAAGTGTGCAGAACACATGGAAGTGTGTCCCTTTGAGGGCCATCTCAGCGCTGCCCTGGCGCTGTCCCTGTCACTGCTGCTGTCCCCGCTCGGGGTTACTCAGCAGAACATCAGCACTGCTGCTGTCCCTGGGCACCGAGCCCCAGCCTGCAGGAGAGCTGGCCTTGGGAGAGCTGTCCAAGGAGCCTGATGGCTTTGGAATGGGAGCAGGGAATTGATCCACTGCCTCCAACACATCCTCTTCGGGTGCCACAGGGGAATCCTGGCTTCTGCCTCAACAGAGCACATCGCAAGGAAATAGATTGCGTGAAGGGAATATGCACTTGCCTCACAGTTTTGGAAAGACTTGCTAATTAGTTCTCATAATGCTCCTAAAATATATGCTTCCAACATTACTAAGAGGTAAAATGAGGCATGAGGCTCTTAGAGATATCCGCTGTGTCCCTGGGCAAATCGGGAGGAAGTTTGTAGTACTGAAATTAGCATTAAAAGCAAAGAGCAGCTCTATCGACTAACTCTCCAAATGAATCCTTCTATCTACCTGGTAAAAGGCACAATCCAAAATCATTCCAAAGGGACCAGAGATCTTATCTGGGTGTAGATAAGAGGGTAAGGAAAGGAAAAAGGCATGAAGCATTCGCTGGGCCTCTACCCTTTAGGAAATGAGGAATATGTTAATAGTCAAAGGATTTTAATAAATAGACAAAAGTAGAGGCTTCAATTAAGTGTGGCTTTTATTAAGTTTTGGACCATGAACTTTAGGAAGGCTGTAAGTAAGGCAATCTTGTGACCTAAATAATTGCCAGACTTCCTTCTCTCTGGGGAAAATAATGAAATAGATTAGCTCAGACTCATTTCATAAAGAATTAATGGTGGAAAACATAATTAATGCCACTCAATATATGTTTGCAAAAACAAATCTTGTCAAATTTAATGTGATTTTTTGACAGGATTGCAAGTCAGTTTGGTAAAAGTAGCAAGGTTGGGGTGGTAGAATTCTGTATGGCTTTTGTCTTTCTGCAGTGTGACATTTTGATTACTGCAAGTAAACCCACTCCAAATTAATGAATGATTCCAAAAGAATATTGAGAATATTGAGAAATTAATATGTGGTGCAGGATTAAAAACTGCCCATCTAGTAGGGAAATATTAAATTGGAAGCCTGACTGGTAGATTTGGTGCTCTGGTAAAGTCTCAGGTCTTTCTCCTGACTTGCAGTGCTCACATCTTGCAGTGCAACTTGTGTTCAAGGAACAACTGGACGTGGCACTCAGTGCCCTGGACTAGTTGACAAGGTGGTGATCAGTCACAGGTAGGACTCAATGATATCACAGTTTTTCCCAACCTAAATTATTCTGTGATCCTGTGAACCTCAGGGATGTCAGTCAAACGTCAGTGCTTTGTATTCCTGGTTTGCAAAATATGAATGGTGAATCCAACCCCTCTCTAAAAACACTTCAAAGTTTCCTGTTGAGAACCACCATATATTATTACCTGTGACATTTAACAGCAGAGTGCTCAACTTTCCAGTTTTTGATTTCTTGTGTGGGGTTGTTTTGGGTTGTTGGTGCTGGGTTTTTTTGTTTGGTTTTTCTTTTGAATCAGCTGCATGGTGGAAAAGTTGGTTACTTGGATAGCTTGCAACTAGCCCAGAGGCTGTGACTAGTAAGTCGATACACAGCCAGGAAGATGCTGATCCACATCTCTTTGTAGCAATTTGCTGCTCCATAATTTGGACCTAATTGCACAGAAATAATTTAAAGCCATGTGTAAGACCACAAATCACACTTAAAGAATGGATGGGCGCTTCTGTGCTGAGGAGCAGCACCTCTGACAGAGACTTAATGCTCACAGGGATGAACCACCTGAAGATCACGCAGTTTGTTGGCCCCGGGGTTACCCAAACCACGGAGGTCCCACCATGGATTCATTGTTAATTCATCCAAGGAGTTAAACAAGCAGCTGGAGCACAAACTTTATATTGAAGAGACAGAAGAGTTCTACCTGCTATAGTCAGCTGTTTGCACAAAGGGATGAGGATTTCAGCATTCTTCCTATATTGTACTCAAAGACAGAATATTTTTCTGGAAGTTATCATCTACTTCAGCCACAGCTTCTAGGAACAAAGCATGGACTAATGCCGGGAACTCCTCTAGACTGCGTGAGTTTGGAGGTCAGGAAGAGTGATTTCAGTGGTGCCTTCTGGCTTCATAATCAACAAATTGATTCAATTAGTGATGTGATTTACTTTATTTTTCCATTTAATTCCAACCCTACCTTTCCCTTAATTTGTCTCTTCTCTGTTCACTTAGTCATTTTTGTTACAGCAAAGTTCCTCCTTTGCAGGATGACAAAAAGAACTCCCTGTTTAATTTACAGAGCTCTTGTCTGCTATTACTGGGGATAAAGTTTGGTCTCATGTGAGTTGTTAAGACCACAAAAAGGTTTTGATGCCACAAATAGTTTTGGGACAGAATCTGATCTCATTTTCAGCTCTTTGTGCCGCAGGCCAGGCTGCACTTTCATGCTGCCAGGGAAGGAGCCCTGCTGCCCACCCACACTGTCCCAGGTGCCCTCCACAGGGGCGGATTCGAGCCCAAAGCCTGCACCAGGCAAAGTTACATCCTCTGCCATGGGGCGTGGGAGACTCCTGCCAGCACTTCGGGGCTGCTGTGCACGCAGCACAGGAACATGCCCTACTCTTTTCATGGTTAAATATCCCATTTATGACGTTGATTATGTCCTCTGAGGAACTAGAACGTCAGCCAGCGGATGGCCAGAAACTGTGTGGGGCCAAGCCCAGAGCAGGAGCTGGCAGAGACCCTGGAGAGCAGCGCTGGCTCGCCAAGGGATGGAGTGAGAACCAAGACCATGCTCTGAGCCCAAAGCTGCAGGGAATTGCGGGGGCTCAGGCCATGCTCAGTGGGCTGGGGAGGCTGCTTTAATTCTCGTGGCTTTAATTCTCATGCCCCTGCTCGTATTCATGTAGAATGTCTGGAATTCGACAGGTGTTTTCCCCCAGCGAGCCCCGGCATAAACTTTAAAAAAAGTAACGAGGTGGCTCCTCGGCGTGGAGCAAAGCTTTCCTATCACCGGTGCCACCTAAAAACAGCCCCTGGGAGGTGCCCAGCGCCTGCTGCGACACATTTCTGTCATTCGGGCAGGGTGGGCAGCCTGACCCCGTGCCGCTGCGCGTCTCTCCGGCTGCTCGGTGCCACAGCACCGGCACTGCCCGACCCGCGGGCTGCGGGGCTGCTTCGCTCCGGGGGCCGTTCCGGGCCCGGGGCCGCTCCGGGGGCCGTTCCGGGCCCGGGGCCGCTCCGGGGGCCGTTCCGGTCCCGGGGCTGTGTCCGGGGGCCGTTCCGGTCCCGGGGCTGTGTCCGGGGGCCGTTCCGGTCCCGGGGCCGCTCCGGGGGCCGTTCCGGGCCCGGGGCTGTGTCCGGGGGCCGTTCCGGTCCCGGGGCCGCTCCGGGGGCCGTTCCGGGCCCGGGCCGGTGCGGCTGCGCTCCCGCGGGCGCGGAGCAGTGACCGCGCCGTGAACCGGCCCCGCCGCGCTGCGCTGTGCCCGTGCCGCCCGCAGGTGGCGCTGCAGACCGAGCGCCCGCCCCGCCCCGCCCGGCCCGCGGCGCTGCGGGGACAGCGCGGGGACAGCGCGGGGACAGCGCGGGGACAGCGCGGGGACAGCGCGGGGACACGGACCCACAGACACAAATGGCTCTTTTGGCTCGCTTTTCTTTTGGCCCCACCGCGCACCGAGCCGCCGCTGGCACTCCGCACGCTCCCGAGCCACTGGAGGGTTTCTTAGCAGAGCGCCCTGCCGAGTGAAGATTCCCGAGTCTGTCCCTTACGGTGCAGTGAGGGCTGTGCTTGTAGCCTTGCTTTTTTATTATTTTTCCTTTTATTTTTTTTTCTTTTCTATTCCCCTTTTCATTTTTGAAGATAATTCCCGGTTAATTTTGTATGAAATTATTAATGCACCATTCAGGCGTTAATACTTATTTCACAGAATCACAGAATCATTTAGGTTGGAAAAGACCTCTAAGATCATCGAGTCCAACCTTTGACTGATCACCATCTTGTCAATTAGACCGTGGCACTGAGTGTCACATCCAGTCGTTTCTTGAACAGTTCCCACTGATTAAAAGCTCCAGGGATAACAAAAAGCTAAACTTTAGTTTATATTGCTGCTGCTGCTGCGTGTTGAATGGCAGCTGTTACATCACCCTTGTGGTCTGAACTGACAGCAGAATAAACCTCAGCATCTTAATTTTCTGTTCCAAACAAAATCTTAACATTGTGTTAATAACTATTTTACTATCATACTAGTAAAACTCTTTCCTGTAATTTAAAAAAAATTATTTTAAAGCTTGAATCTTGCAGTGCTTGTTCAAGCAAAATTCTAATACTCTTGTTTGTTAGAATTGTGTTCAAGCACAATCAACAACATGTTAATTATAAGATTTTTTTTCTTTTTATCATTTTTATTAATTTGTCTTTTAGTTTATAAACATACATAGCTTCTCCTGGTAGCCATTTAGAAAACAGAAGTGACACTGGTAAATAAAAGAAATATTTGTTTATCTGAGTTCAGTATAAATGGTGAGATTTTTTTTTAGAGAATTTACACGTGCAAACAAGGACAGAAAATAAAATTGTTCGTAATTGTGTATCTCATTTACCCAAAGTGTCTGATTGTATGTGCAAATTAAACTATTGCACGCACATGCTAAATTAGGTATTTGTGAGTGCAGTTACTTAATTTGTATGTACAGATTAAGTTAGCCCAATTAATCACTATGATAGTCCAATTTTACACAATTGTGAATCCACCGATGGCAGTCGAGTTGTTTTGCCACAGATGTTGAATTGTTACAGAGAGATGGGTCCAACTTGTGCACAAGTGAAGCACACGCTCTTGCAAAAAAAACCCTGAAAAATGCATTTTATAATGTTTCAGTTATCATCACTTCTGAGGATATGCTATTTATGGAAACCAGTTATAGCTATACAATATTTGATCAATTGCTATCAAGACCCCAACATCAGAACCGTGCTTCTCACATCTGGCCCTTTTGTTTGTGCTAATTACAATGATGATCATGGACTCAACCTGTCTTAAATCTCAGATGTGTGAAGTGGGCAGATTAAGGACATTTGTTCATAATTAGGAATCTTAAATGGATATCTGGGATATGCTTCTTGGAATATTTATAGTCCAGCAGGGCTTCTCGTTGTACACTCCCTCTCTGTGTGATGGCTGCTGCATTTCTTGCACCAGTGTGGTCCATTCCTTTCAATCCCAGCCTAACGTGTGTATTCTCTGTGCAAAGCAAGGGTGGAAGCCATCGAAATTAGAGAGCAGCTCCATAAAGGCTGTAGTTTGTCACATAGAATGTTTTCTCTCCTGTGGGAACGTGCTCTTTGCCAGCCCAGTGGTGCCCCAGGTAGCCCTAAGGACACATCCTGACACATCCTTGCCTTCCCTTGGCATTGGGGTTGCCAGCTGGAGCCTCTCTCACCCTGGTGCCCAGGCAGCTCAGCCCATGCTCAAGGTTTTAAGGCAGCCATACCCATGGAACCATTTACAGGTATATTTAGGCTAATTCTTGCTGTTGGATTTTTGCCCCCTTCTGTAATTTTGTTTAACACATGTAGCCAAAATCCACAACTCCTTTGCTTGTGTCTCTTACATCTCTGATAACAAGAGGCACCCACTAATGCTCCTAATGCTTATTGGTACAGCCCCCTTGGCCAGCAGAAACTGGTGTGACTGGGGATGCTTTGCTTCTACCACAGATCACACAGCTCTTTTCTGATGTGTCTTTTTCTGCTGATACAATTTTCTGACAGTCTTGGAGCCAGGAAAAGTACATGGGAAGTTTTACCATGGGGTCAGAGGAAGCCTGGTGAGTTGGTATTTAAGCAAGCTGGGTTGAGGTTGCCTGCCTGGTGCTTTGTGCTTGCTCCTGAACACAGAGATGGTGCCCAGAATGGCTCTTGGCTGGTTTGTTCCTGCCCCTGGTCAGCAGGCAGAGCTTCAGACAGACCTGCAAACCCATCTGTGTGAGGGACTGGGCTGTCATCACCCCAGATGTGCAGGATGGCCTCTTTGCTGGAGCCTGTGCCCTGCAGTGGTGGGGAGAGGGCTCTGCAGTCACTCTGTGCCCACCGTGCCCTCCTGGGCTGGGGCAGAGCACTGTGCTCTGCTAAACCAAGCACTCTGCTCCCTTGGAGAAAAATGAGAGAGAGGAAAAAGGCAGGCAGGCTTGCAGAGTATGTGTGACCTGTATAGTGTTTGTGATTTTTTTTCTGTTTTTTTTTAAACACCACTGTTTGTGACCTAGTTTTGTTTGTTTTAGTTATCCTGGGTGGAAAATGTGGTGCTATATTGTGTGAATTTGTTTTTCCAAGAGGACAAGTGGGGGAAAGGGACAGGAAAGGAAAGTTTCGGTTAAAGCATGAAGAAGAAATATTTCTTCCAAAAAATATGATTTTTAGTATGTCAACATTTAAATGTGAATTGTTCTGATCAAATATTTACTGCTATCGGGAGCTGTGTAGAACATTAATCTTAATTTGTTTTTCCTTTTCTCCAAAGCAATGACTCCAACATAGCTAGGAGATCTGTGTCTTTAAAAATAAATAATGTAGCAGAACGGCATATTCTTTGGTACAGAAATGCTAGCCCGTGGCATCTTCTGCAACTACAAAGCAGTCTCGAGCGAACTTTCTTCCCTTTTTATTAATAATTCCCTAAATCAATGAAGAATCTTGAAAAGTTCCCCTTCACTTTGCTCCTGCACTCCTCGTAGCTGCGGTTCTTGCTCATGCTGGCTCATTCCCCACCATGTATGATTCATTTGGATAAATCTGCGTGTGGAATTTTGGGAGCACAGCCTGCAACCCACTAACTCTGTGTGCAAATACAAAGCCCATTTTCTCTTTTCTCTTTTATTTTTTTGGTCAGCCCAGGGTTTTGTTTTTTTTCCTGAAGGTGGCAGTGAAAGAAAAAAAATAACTCCCTTTGAAGATTTAGGAATTTTATTACAAAATAGACGGACAAGTACTGTATTTTACCCATTTCCCCTTGTGCCCATGAGCGCTGACAATGAAAACTACAGCTCCTATAAAGTGCTGATCAAATTGCGAAAGGTGGCCTTTCCCAGCAGCCTGGCACACTCTAGCATTATCCCAGCTTATAAATAAACGGATGGGCTGAGCCACTTTGGCTTTTTTTTTTTTTTTCCCCTCTTAGTCCTTAGCAAGATAATTGAGGATCATAATGGTGGGAAAGGACTGCAGTCATCATTCGCTGCCTGTCAGGTATCAGTACTCATCTTCGTGTCATCCGTCACCATTGAACCACTCTGTCATCTTTCCCCAGCCTTCAGCGCCGCTCCTTCTCATCGTGTTCATTATCTCCGGCTCCGACCCAGCCCCCTCCCCCAGCCCCTGTAAATGCATCTTTGTGCGACTCTCAGTCTTCTGATTATGAATCGATGATCATGTGGTGTAAGAGAGATAGATGGCTTTTAGTTCCATCTTGTCTTCTCTAATTGTAAAATATTAGTTACATTAGACTGTGTCTTTTGATTAATGGAACTTATTTGGAGTGGCCTCTCCCAGCCCTCCCCCTTCCAAAGTCCTCCACTGACTTTTGAGAATTGAGTGATTTCACTTAAAGCAGACAAATAGGCCCTTCAGCAAGGAGATAGCTGAGCTCTAATATTGTGGGCAAAGCAAGCTCACGGAGCCGGAGTTGTGTGTGTGTGTGTGTGTGTGTGTGTGTGTTTTTAAAGAAAGGCTTCAACTCTGCCTAGACAAATACAGACCATTTATTAACGTGCGTACAGCCGTGCTATTTTGCAAATCCAGCAATTCTTATAAAGCTGCAAAACAGGACATAAGGCTGAATGCCTTCTGAATTAAATTAATCTTAGATAGGAATTAAGAGCATCCTCGCTTTCACTTTGGATGAAACAGGTCAGTCCAGAACTTTGATGTATTAATGCTAGCATAAAGTGTTATCTTAATACTCTCTTTTATACTTACAGGACATATCATCAGCCAAATGTCTCTTCCTTGTACATCTGACACTGCGAGACATTCGTCCTTTAATACAAAATTTATCTTATTTGGCACTATTTACCTAAACATGGTCTGTTGATAAAGTCCTTGCTGTACAAATGGAAAGGCAGTTGACTAAATCCCTTATTATAAATAATCACTGTCTATCTTTCAGTGTAAATTCAAGGACATGTTCACTTTCAAGCTATCAGTTCAATTAGAAAAGGTCTATTCACTGTCGATGTCTATATCTCATGGAAATAGGAAAGCACAGTTAATAAACAAATCAAACTATTTTAAAAAATAGCACAGTGGATTATGAATTCTAGAGCCCATGCTGATGGTGACACTGTCAGGACACATGCTATACAAAAATATATACAAACAGTGTTATCTAAATTTTTTATGCTACCTTCAGGATTTAAATCTGACCTTTGTGCTTCCCCTCCCCAAATCTTTGATATTGTTTCAGAAGAAAATGCCTATACTGTACCTTCCATATATTAAAATTTAAAAAATAAGTTTGTACATATATAAAATGCTAGTTAAACCTTTTTCAATTTACTTCTTTCTATTAAAGAATAGGAAAACTGGTTTGAGGTTTTGAACAATTGTGTGTGCACTAAGGGCTCGGGGTGGACACCTGCCCCGGAGCTGAGGAGCAGGAGCTGGGGCTCAGGGTCCTATGGCTGCTCTTGCTCTTCCTGGTGTTACTGTGATGGCTGGGGCAGTTTCCTATTTCTGAAAGACTTTCACCATGGTAGCCATGCGATTATAGAAAAATGTCTCTCTGTTTTTTCTATAAGAAAGGAACTTGCTAGCCTTTCATGTTACAGAAAATGCTTGAAAGTAGGGATCCAGAAATCTGGAAAAAGTCCAGGAAAAAACCCACAGATTTTTAAAAGATATAAATTTTTTATATATATCTCACTATATTAATCACATCCTATGGAATTTAAAGGAGCTTTTCCCGTGGCCTGGGTCTTGATACCTAGAGATTCAGATGGAAGGGTTCTGTATGCAAGATCAGCACTGCTCTCCTCCATCCATGTGCTTGCCTGAGATCAGAATTTGGCTTCTGATGGGTATTTCCACTCAGTATTTACCACCCTAGAAGGAGTGATTATATTTAATGGCAGAATTTCAGTTGACTTCTCAATATGTATTGAGTTGACCTTTAAGTTAAACCACAGATTAATTTTTTTTAGTTGTCTCTTTAAGTACATTTATAGACCTCTCTGTTCTGATTAGCATAACGGCAGATAGAGAAAAGTTACCTGCCTCAGATTATTTGTTGAAATCAGAGAAATTGCATCCCTTCTCCAGAAGGCAAAATATTTTGGCCCCCTCTAACCACTGTATGCATTAGTTCTGTTGCAAAATGGTTTTCGTTTATACACAGAGAAGCCCAAGTGGGTATCAGTTTGCTTGAAAGCCCAGAGCCTGCCATTGATTTCATATAAGTAAATCTCCTCCCTGGAAGTCGGTGGAAGTCAGTGAAGCTTCCATGGGGTTGAGTGGCTCTCCTAGAGGCAGCAGGAGCAAAGCTTTGGTGCGCTGGGTACTGCTGGCAGGGACATTTGCCTCTTTGCTGCCTGACATGCTGGGATTTGCTTAAGTCCTTCAGAGATAGGTAGGGAGCTCCTTTTCTCTAAATCATCAAAAAAAATACCCAAACACTGTAAATGGACATAGTGTCTCACTGCCCATAAAAATCTTGGACTTCTCCATTTTTATTTAAAATAAAATCCTCAGTGGCGCCTGGTTCTCTGCATACTGACTGCCACAGGCGTTGTGGGAAGGGGATTTTGGTTTTGTTTCCTTTGACATCTCAGGGTTTGCTGCATGCTCATCTTGTGCTCTTTTCTGGGTGGCACCACGTGGCTTTAGGGATGTGGATGACAGCAACTTCAGCTATGGGTGTGGATTGTTGGTCAGTGTGTAACACATGCAGCAAGTAGCCAGCTCCCTGTGCCCCCAGTGATGGTGAAATTCCCAAATCCCAATTAGCACCAGGTGCCTCTCTCTGGCTGTGGAACCCACCCTGCCTGCAGGCACAGCTCGGGATGGCTGTGGGGCCCCTAAACAGGTGTGGGGTGCTGGACCCTCACCCACCCCGTGGCCTCGGAGCCCTCTGTCCCTCTCGCATCCAGAGCGAACACCACACAAAAATAAATGCAAAAATAAATGCAAAAAGGAGCTCAGATTCACAACGAGAGAATGTAATGTGCCAGCTTTTACCCCCAGGCAGATTTTCATGTCTCCTTTATGAATCTTTGTAAGTAAGGGCCAAGCTCTGAGGCCCCAGCTCAGGGACAACTTGGACTTGTGCATTGTGTAAGCTCCTGTGCATTCCCACACGAGTCTGTGGCATGACTTACAGGCTTTGTATATGCATAACCTTCAGCAATTTGCTGAATCAGGGCCTAAATACTGAAATATTCTTCAATAGTTCTGGCTCCACTATGAAACTCTAGAAGGCACATTTCCCTCTCAGTGTCTCTCCATAAGACCCATCAATGATAATGGAGTTACATTAGGCACATCTAAAGTTAATTATACAGTTACCTCTCTCTTGGCTTCTGTTTGTCAAAAAGAATATGATAAAAAAAAGAATCCTCTGTCTTCTAATATCTACTTTTATTTGAATTTTGATCTGCCATCTAGGCAAAAGAGTAAAGACCACCTTGAGAAGACCGGTGGGTCTGGATGTTTGCTAGCTGAGAGCCAGCGTGGGAAATGTTGTGTAAGAAAATTTGCAGAAAAAATTCTATGGAAACCAAAGCAAAAGAAATATTTCAGGCAGGCTCTTCCTTTTTAAAATTAAGTGGGTGTCTTTTAGGGATGCTGATTTATTTTGGAGTGTGGGTTTAGAGGCATGCTTAAGTTGGAAAAAAACAAATTTTAATGTTCACTAAAATCTCAGGAATTTATAATGTAGAGAAGAGGTTGAATGAAACAGTAGATCCAGAAATGTCACAGTTCCCTACATATTAAAAAGGAATATTTTTTTGTGTTTGTTTGGCTGATTTTTTAAAACATGACTTCACATTTAAATATGGTGAGCCAAAATCCTCTATCCTAAACACAGGTCTCTCAATATCTTGATTTTGGAATGTGAGCATATTGCTGGGGGATGCCAGGTTTGTCTAGGGATCCAGGAGCTTTGACATACTCTAGTTTACAGTACCTGGAGTGTGCTCAGCTGCTAATGCGTTTTGCATGCAAGATCACTGTGCTTCAGCATGACAGCTAGGAAAAATGTCATTTTATTTTTAATTGCAGCAGGACGCAATTTGGGGGAGAAAAAAAAGAAAAAAAAATTAAATTCACATTCTTTGTTAGAGATTTGTTCTACAAGAGTCCAGTCAGAAAGCTTCTAGTACTTAATAAAGTCAAATTCCTCCCTGAGCATTCCCGTGAGCTCCCGTGGAAGCCAGCGGGAGTTGCGCATGAGTACCGAGGGCAGCATTTTGCCCTTAGGACTGAATTTCCCAACTGACTATTCTTTTAGACTGTCTTTTGATTAACAATCTGTTTGCAGCAGGCTAGGGCCAGGGAGGCAGCATATACCCCACTGTTCAAATCTGTGGCAAAATATTCTACAGAGAGCTACTTAATAAATATCAACTTGCTCCAATAGTCATTGAGAAATACCTCAACAGATAGCAATCAATCGAGGGCTGAGTTAGGAAAAAAAAATACAAAAGGACATCAAAGAGGTTCTCATTCCCAGTCTATTGCTCTATTTAAGGGTCCTATAATTCGGTGAGGTTGTGTGC